>JARJEC010159605.1:0-10289 GCA_030264575.1 Tachinus sp. AB-2021 | reverse complement strand
CAAAAAGTGGTCTAGATTAGACCGAAGAGTTTGACCAAGAGAGGTCGACAGATCACAGCGGAAAGAAGAAGAGAAAGTGGTGGTAATCTCATTTCCGAGGCAAGGTTACCGTGTTGGTCCGCGTGTGCAATCCCCTATCCGCCACCCGGGGTCGCGCCTGGCAGGGGTTTTCACCATCCCCTATCCCAAACTATGGGTCCAGGTTGATTTATACTAGATGTGCCAAATCGCCACTAGATCAAAAAGGACCGTATTAGCTCATGTCAAAAAGGTACTATGACGTGTGCAGCAATACCGCTATAATGCTATATTAACAAACGGTTTTAAATTGTAAGAGTTTGTCGGAAATGCAAAAATATGTCACAACGAGCTTGATATACTAGATAGAAACGTTGTTAATTACCATAAAATGTTTCAAATGATACGTAAAATGGCAAACAATGTGGAATTTGCACTAGTATTATTCCAACTTTAATAAAAATCAAAATAATGCAAAGTATTGTATGTGACAATTTTGAGTGATTAACAATTAATTATTGCTCTATTATTATTATATTAAACAATGTAATTTGTTATAAAACTTTAAATTTGACCGCTTTTAATAACCAAAATCGATTAGCATTGTGCACTGATTATTTTCGCCCGAAACAGTTTTCAAAACGGAAATTGTAAAAGCGGGCGATCTTTACGTCCTGCAAAACACAAAAGGTCAAAAGTGTTTAATCCTTTATTGTCCATTTTAATGTAATGCGAATATCGGGACCCATAAATGTTTGGCCGAGGCCGAAATTCAATTGTGTTTTTACATGGCCTGGGTGGTAGTGGCCATTGCAAAATTACAATTAGAGATTTCTAATCGTCCGCAGCGATAATAAAACGGGACTAAATCAAGTGGTGACCCTACCGCTATCTACAGAATATCTGCGTTTTGGCCCCTGCAATTTTACACACGTAACATTTAGTTAGGTACGAGGCAAATCAGTGAAAATGTAAAACGAGCAATAAACCGCCCCCGTTGTTTTAAAGGTCCCTTAATATCCTGTATTAATTCACATACAGAATATACAGATGCGGACCCTTTCTTATCTGTATCGATACGGGCATCCGTCTGCCTATTCTCTCTTTCCCACACTTGTTTTATGTTGCTGATATACCGTATACACACAACAGAACTTCTGCCCTCTGGTCATAGGATACACATTAACGATATTATCTTATGATTTAAGCGTTGGCCATTATTTAAATAACCTGCGTAATTAAAGTTCATAGGAAAAATGTGTCGGCACCTTCAGCGTGTTTTAATTATCCCCGAAGTTTGATAGAATTATTCCATTTCCTTTACCAATAAACTACTCTTAGCTTAAATTTAAGGGTAAGATTACTAATCGCTGAAAATTAGTAGCCGACAACTTGTTTGGATCTGTATATGTAATGGCTTCTTGTCTAGCCCTTTTCTAAAGTTTCTTTCAGGTGTGGGTTGTTCATCGCCGCTTTATTTGTTTTTAATATGTTTTATCTGATGGTGCACGGCGTTAAAATATAACGCTATCTTTTGGCTTCATCTATTAGGGAATAAAAACGGTTTATTTATGGCGGCGATGAAAAGTTTTACAGGTACACTCTTAATTATGTTTACTGCAACATTAAATGCAAATATTTATTAAAAAATAAATTCATTCAATTTTTTGGAACAATCAAATGACAATGTTTATTTTAATGGTGATGGAAATATATGAAAACTTTTTTTTTTAAATTTAATTCCTTTTAGGATCATAATAGTTTTTAACATGTATAAACAGTTTTTTTTTTGAAGAATATATGCCATTGTCAATAATAATTATAACCTGTGATGGGATTCAATTTGTCCAACAACTTATTGCAGAGATGCAGAAAGTATTGAATTTCGATTTTTTTTTGTTTGTACTTCAGGAATATTTAGGGATGAAATTTTTATTGTAATTTAGAGGAATATTATTTTAATATTAAAAACAATTTATAATTTTAAAGAAAAAACGTTTTAAAGAATGTTTTCATTAATTGGGTGGTTTTATATTGGCCTCGGAATTTAAGATCATCACCATTAGAACCACAAGTTTTTCCTATATCGAAATAATAGTAATATTTAATTAATAAATATATTAATATGTGGATTATAATTTTAACATAAAAAATCAATTTTATATTTTCTTCTTTTATTTTATAGAATGTTTTTATATTCATTTTAGTAGTTTTTATAATAAAAATTCTATTGGTTATATTTATAATTATTTATTTACTATTACAGGCCGGTTTCGATGCTGTTCATCATTTTTAATGTCATGTTTTATAATTTAAATAATTTTGTTTTCCCGTTAACCCTTATTTTTAAATTTTGACAATATTTTCCGCTTTAGTGCTTTTGCACTTTCGACAATTTTTATCGATAAAATTTTTTAGTTTAAGGATATTTGTCATACGTATTTAATTTTTTATTGTAAATCATTTTTTATTTTATTAATTTCATTAACATGTCTAATAATGGTGAGTGTATAAATCAATTTGTACATTTACTAATAATAATTTTGATTTTTTAAATGTCTTTTAATTTCTAAATCTTCAATAAAAAAAATTTATTATAATATTTATGTATTTTTTTGACCAGAAATTTTGTGGTTGTTTGTAATTAGATGTTTGGCAAAATTCGATTTTTTAATAGTTTTGTTTCCAAAAGCTCTCATGGTCATTATATCTAATATTAAAATTTCTAAGGATTTGTCCAATATAAATTTCATTGCAGTCATTACACTTTAAATTAAAAATGCCACTTTTATTCCAAAGGTTTGTTTTTTCTTTTGCGTTTAATAATAATTAAATTCTTAAATGCTTTAAATGCAACTGTAATTTGCAAGTGTTTTTTTAAATAATAAGAAATTTTTTCAGATATATTGCCAAAATAGTTATAGAACAATAATTAAACCTCACTTATTTTTTGTTAATTTCTTAAGCTTATTTTAAATATTTTGGAATATTTTAATTTTAATTAATGCTACTAATCAAATTTATTCATCCAAAAAGACGTTTTGTGTAAATGTTGATTGTTATTATTAACTTAATTTCTATTGGCCTCGTATGCTATTTCGAAACTATTAAGCTAAACGCAATTTTCTAATTTTTAAAAATATAAATTGCTTTTAATGTTAAAATAATATAATAAATTCAAAAAATTCAAAAAATTACAAATGAAATTTTTCAAGGTTTATAATAGCTTTCAATGATATTTGGATGCATAGATAAGATAAAAATGTGCGTTGAGTAAGATGGTAGTAATGCTCCGGAGCCGCTGCTATCGAGCAACCGCTACTCCCAGCCAAACAGCAGAGTTGAAAGCCTTTCTTACATCTAGTGCAATTTTTGGTTTTGCTGCCAGCGTCCCTTCAATTAGGATTACGTTTCTCAATATTGCTTCATTTCAAACTTTGTTTGACTATTTGATCTCGTTCAAAGCCATATTTCAAAAACATTTTTCATCCCTCTTTCCCGCCGTCCATGTTTCACATCCGCATAAGAATACACTCCAAACATAACATTTTACAATAATATTTTTCGTTATATATCTAACTTGCTACTCGAAACATTTTGTAAGCTTCTATTGCTGGTATTTTAAAGTATCGGAAAAACAATGTTTTGAATAATAATTATGTTTAAAGCACATTGCATAAAATATATTATACATAACTGAATAATATTCATTGTAGTGATAAAAATGAAAAATCTGACATATTTATGTCTGTAATTTTACAGATAATTTTCGATTAAAGCAACTCAAGTCGACAATATAAAATTCGCTGCAAAACGACAGCAAGAATAGTAAATTTGTAAGCAATACGAGAGACGCTTTCCAAGTGGGTCGGAAATCTTTGTGAAATGTAACTCAGACCAGACTTGGGGCTCGTGCACTGGACGTTATCCGAGATCCGACAGTAAGATATAAGATCAGACGTAAAATCAATAGAGATAATCGCTGATTCCTTTAATGGTTTCCAGGCTTTATCGTGTTTTATATCAAGGATTATTTCAGATTTTCCCCCACGGTATGAATTATTGTAACCATTTCCGCGTGTCTAGTCCATTCAACGTATCAATCAAAAAGGAATCTACCAACCCCTGAACCGCCAGCGAACACGCTGAATTAATTTTAAATTACGTAATTCATAAGCAATTATCGAATTACATTTTATGTAATATAAACTTGCATGACCGATTAAGCTTTCATAAAAAATCAAGTTTCTACCCGCAATAATCTCCGACAACTTAATTGTTATCATTATAGTTATTGTCTGAATAAATATTCACTTTGGTATTCAATTATGGCGAGTAGGAATTTTTTAAATTACACCAAAAATAAACCTCTTTATAGAACTTGCAAATATTTGCAATGAATCGTTCAACATTTTATTTTTAAATTGCAACTTCTAATGGAGCTGTCAAAATACAATTACACGTGTAACATAAAAAGAAATCGTGTAACGTGGAAATCTGTCCATTTACTGTCAATTTACAGCAAATTCATTAATAATGCAGCAGTGAAAGGTTTTCTAGAAATGTAGTGAGGCTGTCGTTGGATGAAAAATTGTTCTATTTGTGTTCGTTTTATTCAAGAATCGCCGAGGCCTGAATGCCAACTGGATATATATCGCGTAAAAGTGGATAGCTACTAGGTCATTTATAAATTTCTTGTTTCATATTAAAACCTAGAAAACTCCGTGAAAAATGACCTCAGAATTGAACCAATCAGTTTATTTGATTGATAATTTACGTGTCAATAGTTTGAGAAGTAATTAGTCTTAAAAAATCTTTGTCGGTTGAAATAAAATTGTTGTAAATAAACATTTCGAAACCAATTAGAATTTAACAAGCGTGGAACTTACCGCATCTTTAATGAAATGCGTAGGCAACGGGGACCCAATTTGTATAATAATTAAATTTTCTTTTGTCTACGAAATCCGCTCGGTCATCCCACGTCAATTTCCGAAAATACAAAATTAACATGTGGCCGTGAAAAAAAAATCGAAATCCAATTTAAATTATTAATAATCCACTTTTTGTTGTTGCTCGGTTGGTAATCGCGTTTCTTCTATGATGTAATTTAATATTGGGCTTACAAAATGGATTTCACTCCTACCATGCTTTTTTTTCTTTGCCTACTTTGGAACGCAATAACGCAATCAGTGGATATGAATTCTGACAATAAAAATGTAATAAATCGAATTGGTCATTGTGTGAGAGGGTAAGTAAATGGAACGCAATAATATTAATAAATTATAACAGGAAAGAACCAATTTGTTTCTTACCGTGTAATAATTTATAACGTGATATTTAGAAGAATTGCCATTATTTTCGTTTTGAAAAAGACGTTTCGTTTTTTAATAAGGTGCATTTTTAAATGTTTGATTAAATATTATTGCCCCTTTTCAATGAAAAATTGTTCGTAATAGCAAATGTTTATTTTTGTGGAAATGAATCCTTCCATTCTAAATTTGTGCATTAATTATAGGAATAAATTTGCTAAAATTGTACACGTTATGTTTGAATAAAACAAAGGCTCAAAATGCCTGCAAAATTAAATTAATTGCTTAACAAATCCATCAAAACTTTATTAATAAGATATTAATGCACGTCCTTTCAAGATAATTAAATCGCCACCCGTAGAAAACTCGCAATTCCATTTTGTTGCATATGTCAACCCTTATAAATATTAATAACAGAAAATTTGTTCCCCTGTCGCCCGAAAACATTAATAATCCAAACGAGATGGAAAGCAGATATAGTTCGAACCGCAGGAAATTGACTTGTCACCTAGCAGACCTACATTACCATCACATCCGACCGCATAAATATAATTAAACAAAACAATATTAATTCATTTTAATTACAAAGCAAAAGTCATATATATTGTCCATGAATTAAACGCTGGAATGTTGTAAAGGTAAAGAAACATTACCGGCAAAAAGAAGTAAAGTGCAAGGAAAAATTTTTATTCATAGCGGATCCGCTTATTAGCATTTCAAATGAATTTAAATGAAATCTTTTAAATGCCCTCCTTAAGTTCAGACGTATTTTAGTTAGATGGTAACCCTTTTTTACTTTGAAAATAATTTAAATTTAATATTAAAGAAATGTAAATAGGTGATTCCATCGTCTTTAATAGTTATTAATTGTTCTCTCCCGGTTTTAATCTGGTTGAATGTCTCCTTAATAGAAATCTTTGTTGTCGGGTAATCATGAAATATGGAAATCGGTCGTTAACCAAACTAGCTCTAAGGTAGTTAGTGCAGTGTAGTTACTAAGGACCACCACAGCTTTATGTGGTTTTTAATGCGATCATCACTAATGTCAGATTAACGTTATTATATGATAGCGCTCTTTCCTGTAAAGAAGAAAGAGCCGGATTACGTTAAGTTTTATTATGTATGTTACAAAAAACTAATTGTAAAATAGCAATAAAATTCAATTAAGTCAAATTGAAACAATAAAATCGAATTATACAGTTTTTATGTTTCAACGAAAATTCATTTGAATATATAAAACATGGCTATCCGATCAATACAGTTTAATAAATCAAAATCATTTTTGCAATATATTTGAAATGTTTGCAAAGTATTGTGCTGGTCTGTCTACTCCAATAGTGCGCAATTTTTTTATTCAGATTTAAGATTTTGTTGCGACCCTTGAATTGTATGAATTATTAACCGCAATTTAATAAAACGCAATAAAAAAACCTTGACAGACAACGTAAATTGTATTGGAAATTCCAAAAAAAAAACTAAAAAAACAGAAATTGCAAAAAATATTAAAATCTTTTAAGACAATAAAAAATTATGAAAATTTTTTTAAAAAACATTTTTTATTATGAATATTGTATTGTATTATGGGATTTTGGATTTCTTCATCCTGAAATGAATATGCAATAAACGGTTTTTTTGGCAATTAGGACTAGATTTATTGGTAATTTAATATATCGTTAAATTTGTCTACAACTACAATGTCTTCAAACACTAATTAGAAATGTAAATTGGTAAATTGTTTCTTACTCAGTTCGTCTATATACGCTATTCTTATTTATAATATATTTTAAAAAAATCATTGTAAATTATATTTATTCTATTCAATTTAATTTAAGATTTTAAACAATAATATTGAACATCGAGTAATTTTCCCGAAATGGATTGTTCTTCCAGCGCTGAAGAAGGGGATGGGTTGAATTCCCGAAACGTCCGCTATTTATATTTAGAAGTATAACGATGTATTAAATTACAAATAAATCTAGTCGAAAAAATAATTGCATATTGTATTGTATGTTTATGTATTTCAATTTTGTCTTCATATCATATAGTTTGCTACTTTCTGCAGTTTTTTATTATTATTACAGTAGTTTAATATTGTAGCATTTAAGACATGTCGAGCAAAAAAAAAGATACAAAAGCAAACGTTGGCGAAAAGCAGCGCACAAAAATAAATAGCAGAAATAATTCCCAGAAGCCGCCCGCACACATGGCAAATGAAAAATAGTGAGTTGAAACAGTCCACGACGTCGCTTAAGCTATTAAATACACTTTTTGTGTGTAATTTTAAAGGTAATATTTCCCCCTTAAATGTTTCATGCCACAAATTGAGTTCGCACTTAAAACTGCAGTAATAAATGTGGGTCATAAGTTTGTCAATAAAATGGGGCCGTAATATGTTATTGATCTTAATCGTATATTATGGTGAAATGCGATCTGATAAATTTCGGTCAATTTATATCGCAACCGCTGTTGCTGAAGCCAGTAGGGTCGTTTAATTGTCCGAATTGCCCCTTAAACTTTATGTTCGAAACCCTTAACAACGTCCTTGACGAAAAGGGTGTGTGTAGAAATTATTTCAGCACCCCCGCGCCATTCCTTCCCAGAATTGACCACTTCAATATAACCCTAGTTTCTATTCCTCCAGTAGTAATTCTGACGGGTCAAGAAATTGCCTTTTTATGTTTATAATGAAACCGGGGATGTTAACTCAAGTGTCAGCAAACATTAACACCCCCATTTTATTATATGTAATGCGGATTAAATTCGTGACGTTTCCATGATTAGCATGATTGAATGAAAAAGTGTTTAGCCGGCAATTAAAGCGGCGGAAGTGGACCAATAACTGAAAACACATGAAATCGATTAAATTTTTTTGTAATTCCTAGCGGCAATTAATTTTAATAAGGGAACGATTTTTCAGCCCGATGATGGTGTGCAGATTGTATACAGTTCACTATATATAAATTTTCATCGGAATCAGGTGAAGTTTTTAATTAATTAGTGTTCCATTTCGGCGGTGTCAGCTTTATGATTAATGGATTCGGACTCGGCTATCATCCGTCAAGTCGGGCTTAGGAAGTGGCCTAAAGTGTCTCTAATCATTCTAATGTGTCTATTCCGTGATTTCAAGCACGAACAAAAGAATGAATACAAAATACCGGCAGAAAACTTATTCACTTTTAATGTACTGTGGCGGCTATTATGGAAAACATGCAGTTTTTCTTTCGACTAATGGAAATTTGCTTTAATTTGTTTTCGTTGACTTTAATGTGTTTAATGTAAAATTTACGTTTGTATTGCAAAAATTCTCACTTTATAATAACCTAACATATTTCAACAACTAAAATTAAAAACTATCTTTTAAATTGTTTATTAATACAACCCTGCACAACACAAAAAGTTTTTTTTTTCATATGATTCAGCTTTAAGAAAATGCAAAATGCTTACTTAGCCGTGTTCTAGATTTTGTTTTTTGTTTGTATATTTATTTACAAATACAAAGTTCTTACATCACAGTTTTTTAATACATATTAATATGTAATAATATATTTGTACATATACATAAGTATTTTTCTTTACAGCCACAAAAAGTTAATACGAGTTGCGTGTGCATTAACACCTAGTTCTTCTTCTTCTTTGACTATGTTCTACGATCCTGTTTGTCGATTTTATTCTATTCATAACGACATCAAGCTGTGTACTCACCTCTACAGTGGTCTGCCAGGGGGTCTACTTGCTATTGGGATCTTTTGGTTTTTTTATTTTTGAATTTCTACACACATAACATTAATATATATGTAGCGGCTTTGTCAGAAGCCATAAAGCCATGCTTTGCTGTGTTTGTAAGTTTATATGTCTGGTAGGTCTTCAATGTATTCTATGACGTCATTTGTGTGTGTGTGTGTGTTGTATTTCCTCGAATACGTCAGTTACTGTTTGCTTTTTAGGTTTTTGTAAGTAGCGTTTGCCTTCTAGTGGTGTATTTTGTACATTGTTCTGTGGTTTCGACTGTGTTGCATGTTGGGCAGTTTGCAAATCTTTCTGTTTAAAGTATTGGGATGTCGTCTTTAGCTATTTTATCTAGGCAGTTTTTGACCATAAAATTTACGCGTTTGCACTATTCTTTTTGCCTGCCCTTTGATCATTTTACTACGTCTTGAATGCAGCCTCGTTCTCCTTTTTATTTGCTCTCTTAATGTAACTTCAAAAATCGCTCGTAGAAGGCGCATTTCTGTCGTTACGTAATGTTTGTTTCAGCTCGACGAAGATCATAATTGATCTAATAGCTGCATTGTACACTCTGGTTTTTGCCTGGGTTTATTTCTCCATATTTTGTGGTTGAAACATTTTATCCTGTCCTTTTTGTTTGAAATGTTATTTCGGTTTGTGGGCGATGACCGCTGGTGATGGTTGCTCCCAAGTAGGTGAAGGTATTCACTTGTTCAATCATGGATGAGTTGATCACCGCAGTGGTTACTTTGGAGTTAGTTTCTTCTGTCAATATTTACATTTGTATTTTTTGTTCACTTCGTAAAATTTGAATAGAAATCTCTGCAAGTTAGCTAGAAGTACTGCCTCATCGGCGTAGCATATGATATTGATGTTATTGTGTCCCAGTTTGTATACTTCCTTACTTCTTAAGTTTTTATTTATTTTATTCATTGTGGTGTTAAATAGAGGGGGACTCAACGGATGCCATTTGATATAATAATAATAAAGAACTTTATTTGCAAATAAAAGAAAAAACAAAAGTATACATATTAAACATATGTTTTAAGCAAATCATAAAGAGAGCTTTAGGAAACAATCTGGCCTCAGGTTAAACAAAACAAAAAACAAAAATAAATGCCTAACTTAAAACAAACAAGCAAAACGAGGTTAATCTGTTTTGTAAGCATTTCTTCTGTTATTATTTGGGTCGTTCCGCTCTCATTTAGATCTTTGATTATGTCTATTGGTACTTTT
>JARJEC010159561.1:0-16957 GCA_030264575.1 Tachinus sp. AB-2021 | reverse complement strand
CTACTCGGGAAGAATAATTATATATATATATATAATTATTCTTCCCGAGTAGATTTGTCAAACGAGTAAGTCTGGCCAGGTGAGACGATTCCACAAGCGAAAAGTTACCTTCCAAGCGTGTTGCAGATTTTACTTTTTCTACAACTACAATTTATTTTTTGAAACATATATTCTAAATATAATAAAAAGACTCAAAATGTCACGAGCGTCACAATTATTTAAGTATATTGCACACCTAGATGAAAACAGTATCAACTCAAAATTAATTTTTTTTTGTTAATCATAAAATTTTGAGTTGCTAAAGTTTTGACTTAGATCAAAACTTAAAAAAATAACTGCGTTGGCAGTGACGACAGCTTAAAAAAATATTTTAGTTTGCTTTTAAATTTAATTAAAATTAAACATATTTTTGTCATTTTTAGTTGTGTCATTGTATACATATTTAAATAATAAACCTACAAAATATTAGATATTAAATAAAGTTTTGAAATTATTGTCAAACACTACAACCAGTACAGTATTAGGTGGCTCCTTTCTTCGATTATTTAATGAAATATTTCGCAACAGTTTTATAGAATGTGACAATTCTTTGAATAAAAATTAACTTACATTATCAATATACTACAGTAGTTGTAGAAATACCTACTTTTGTAAAAATACTCAATACATTATTTTTAACATTCAACCCACCAAAATATTATACTATCTATCATTTAGATATTAAATAAAAAATAAGATTTAATTTTTAAATTATGTATCATCAGCCGCGTTGGTTGGAAGGATCATTACTAGAAAAATTACACGTCCAGTATTTTTAACAAATGTATCTCAAGACCGCAAAATTATTGAATCATATAGAAGATAGATATTGTTATTGATTTATTTAATATTCATTACTATAATCATAAAAACATGTAGAAATATCTAATTTCAGATATTTTTGTCTAATATAAGCAGTCTGCTAGCACGACTATTGCATATAACAGATTTTTTTACTATTCTCACATATTCCTATAATTGAGTAGATGCATAAAATCATTGGGGCTTTTCTGACAATTTTTTTTATAAATCGGCATTTTTTAATATTTTGCTTTATAAATTGCCATTTAAAATTTTTTTTATAAAATTTATTCTCTATTTTTTTAATTAGTAAGGATACGTATCAAATATTATGTATCTATAATTATTTTCGTAAAAAGTTCAAATGTAGCAACAAACTTTTTGGAAAAATCGAAGTTAAAAAATTATTTAAGAAGTTTACCAGATGTTACCAGACGTAATTGATTAATAAAGAAGAGGTTAACTATTACATTTCAATTAACAGACATCTTTGCAGCGGTGGAAAAGAGCAAAAGCTTAACAACAAAAATATTTTCCAAAAACTATATTCGCTGAATTTTGCTTTCTGATAACAAAATCAAACCCAGCTGAATTTACAGCAATTTGCTGCGGCAAAACGAGCAAATTCTGATCCCAAAGCATATCTTTACTGGGTATTGTTGTTTCTCTTTTGTCATGTGAGTGAAACCTCAAAAATATCAAATAACATTCAATAAAAGAAGGCAATGTGATGTTTGGTGGAACAAAAGTAGAATTATTCACTGAGAAATCATGGATGACAACGATGAGTGGCAAATTCCACAAAAATATATTTAATTGCCGTTTGTCTCAACATAAATAGAACTATATTGTCGATTAAATAATAACACTAATCCATATAACATGAGTCTCATACTTGTTCAATGTTGCAATTATTTTTGTTAAATAAAATTTGTTCGAGAATAGCAACAAATAAATACAAAACCAACATCAATTACTTTTTAAACAAATCGGGAATAAGCTTCTTAGTAACTATACTGAAGGTGGGTAGCAAGGAAACAATAAAAATATTTCATTTTGTTAGAAAATAAAAGTAACTGATTCACTACTTTTGATTAAAAGACCCCTAATACATACCAAAACATGTGATGTTTTGCAAAGTAGTAAGTAGCCCAGTAAAAATAAATCAATCAATGTTTATATACATAGTGGGACAATATAAAAATAATAAAAAAGCAGTAGAACAAAATGCCAACCATTTCTATAAAATTTGTTTTGGCCATCTTAAATTACATAAAAAGCATTTAAAAATATGAACTAAGTATTACTAAGAAGAACAACTATTGCAATATGACGTACGTTCAAATGAACCACCAACATGCGACTTGTTCTTATGGGGTCACCTAAAGATTGCATTAAGTGTATCAGGATAATTAACCACAGAAAGAAAGATAGGAAGTTTTTCAAATTTTATTAATGTTGTGTAATGAGGTGAATATTTTCAAAACTAGTCTTAGAGAATGTTTACGCCTTTTAAACTTTAGTTACATTTTTAGCAATATTTATTTCAATTTTCATAAATGCTTTTTTATACAATTTAAAGTGGTCAAAGAAATTTTGGAAAAATTGCTAAATTTTGTTTTACAGCTTTTCAGAATTGTTCTTTTGTCTGCGCCACGCCAATATAACTCAACAGTATTACCCAGAACTATATTCTTGTCTAAAATATTTCCGCAGTTAAGAGCTAATACATATTAATTTGTATTAACCCATGATTGCCCAGGTGGAGTCTGACGATACTCCTAAACTTTTGAAATTGCTGTAATCTTAAGTCCGCTTCACTTGTGTAAGTTTGTTTGCTAATAGCTTCCTAAAACTTTTTAATTGTTTGATATTCTAATGCGTTTTCAGAGTTAACCACAGCCAAAGTAGCATTGAATGAAATTGCGTTGCGGTCTATGAAACCTCAGCCGTGTTATACTGCGACTAAATTTTATGCAGTGAGGTAAATAAATATTTTAAAAAAATAATATTAAAAAAAACAATTTTTTTTCAGAAAACTTAACACTAGCAATAGTTTATCTACTTTTGCAAACAAGAAAAAATCATCCCAGACCTACAAAAGATCTTTGCTGAATTTTTTTTTGTGAAGGAAAAATATTTCTGTACCAGCTGCAATTCAGAATAAACGTGGAACATGTCAAAACTGCCCTAGAAATAAAGACAGATAAACAAAATACAGGTGTAAGCAATGCCAAACTTTTTTTGCACGGAGCACCTGCATTTCTTTTGTGAAAAGTACGTCCAATCTGGTGCTTGATTAATTTATTCTATTTGCCATCTCCAAGTTTGTCATTTCATTATTTACACGTTTTTATTTTATATTATTTTTACATTTTCTAACTTGGCAAATAATATTTTTTGTTTAAGCATTTTTAACAAGGCTGTATCTTTTACTTATAACAATTTTATGTATTTGATTTTTCTATATTTTAATAAATACGGGTTAATGTATGTAATCATTTTGTATTATTTTAAATAACTTAAAACATTAAAAATGTAATTTTTAGACCAAAAAAAATTTTAAAATTATTTTTTATTTTTACAGTTTTTGGGTCTACCAGACTTCACCAGGGCGATAATGCAAGAAAGAATCGCCCAGGTGATGCCGCGTAAAATGAAACAAAAACGTCCGTATATATTAATAATAGAAATCAACTGAATGTGTAAAAATTAAAAATTTGACGTGTGCATCCTTGAAAAATTCAAAAATTTTGTGGGTAGAAAATATGACAAATATATTTTGTCATAAGAATAGTTTCGACCTTTACTACGTGGTACTTCATTATAAAATAAAACAACTTTTAGTATTTACCACGAAAATATTTATCAATATATTAGCGACTTAATTTTCGTCTTATGAAGGTCATTATCAAGTGTCATTTTTTAAATATTCTTCGGTAAAAACATAAAGAAAACTACTAGGTATTATAAAGAAAAATAATTGAGCTGCTTACCTTCAGCATATTTGAGATACAACAAATAGAAATATAAGGCCGCCAAAAAGGCTTTTTCTAAAACAAACAAAAGAAACTAGACAAGCCTAAACTATCACTCGATACTTAAAGCAACAGAAAACCTAAAGAATATGTAACGATTGTTTCCAACCTTCAGTACTCAATATCAATAATTTGAAAAGTGTGAAAGTTCATACTTTTTAAGCCGTGCTGACGGGTTAAAAGTGTAATAATTTTATCTTTTTGACTAAGAATAATATAAAGTACCCATCCACTTATTACGTTAAAGAACGTTTAAAATTTCTATTTAGTTAATTAGTTTAGGTTTTTGGCATAGCAACTTCATATAGTTATCAAATCAATTGGTTTATTAATGAAGGCAATTAGGCTCGATAGAGAGTGAGTACTTTTAATAGTTTACACTTAATATAATATAATATAATATAATCAAAACATCGTCAAAATATCGAAATCCAAAAAAGTATTACGTAATGAAAGAGAGTGTATTAATGGCATTCATTAATGCATCAATAATAATTAATTAATATTCACATTCACTAAAAATTCATTTTATTTAAGAGTAATATGAAGTACCCATCCAACTATTACGTTAAACAACGTTTAATATTCCTATTTAGTTAATTAGTTTAGGTTTTTGGCATATGAGCTTAATATAGTTATTTAATTAATTGGTTTATTAATGAAAGCAATTAATAAAAGTGATAGAGAGTGAGTACTTTTAATAGTTTACACTTAATATAATATAATCACTAGATTTACGTAATGAAAGAGAGTGTATTAATGGCGTTGATTAATGCATCATTTTAATAATTAATTAATATTCACGTTTGTCAAAGTTGCATGCAGTCGCAAAAATATAAAACGTACAAGTAATGTACAGTCTTTGCATCTCGAATCGCAAAAAGGATTTGCGAAAATGTACCTTCGGTACCAACGAGCAACGAGCCTTACGAAAGGGTTGGTAATATCTACCCGACTTTTATACTTACCGGCATATTGATTTCTTAATATTATGCATATTTTTATTATTGGTTTACTTCCAATAGATTGAAGGAGTCCAGAATTTAAATAAATTTATTGTATTATTATTTTTTATTATGACTTATCCTTAAGTATAATTAAATTACTAAAAATATAAAAATACAAAAATGCTTTATTTGATTTTTTTAAATAAATTATATATAAAAAAATTATGTTTTATAAATAAGTAAATTATTTATATTTTAAACATGTATTCAATTGGAAATTTTGAACAAATATAAATTTATTTACTTCAAATATTCCATTTATTATCTGACATAAAATCTGTTTGGAGCAGTTCAGACCTTTTTGAGTTATAGAATTAAACCCTTAAGGGTGAAATTTGCCTGTTTGCCAAGAATAAAATCGAAAATTCGAGATACAAAGACATGCATAAATAGAAATTTTGGGAATTCTTGTAATCCAGCCAACACCTATTAAAATTGGCATTTTGCAATTTAATATAGATTGATAATAATTACAGATGCATTGTAATTTATAAATAATAATTACATTATTAATACACTATTTATTTATTTATATTTAAATATATTTTTATATAATTATATAATAATTATAATCGACATATTTGAAAATGCATCATTTTCAATTGAATTATTCAATAATTAACAAAATCATAATTTGCTTTGCCAACTTTATAATTTCCCAGTTGACTATCGAAAAGTTTCAATTTAAATGAACTCCAAATTAAATTTGTTTAAAATGTTTACTAAATAATCTACTGAAATTGCATTTGTTTCAATTTAGCTTACACTCATAATAAAGTCGTATAAAAATATAATTTTAATTGGCCAAATTAAAGTTATTTATAAAATTCAATCAACCAATTAAATGAATGATCCAGTGAATAAATTTTATATTTGCTGTGAAATCAGAAAAAAAAACTATAAAAATATTTATGTAGTGATGTTTATGAGAAAGAAAGAAAAAGTGAGGATTGTAAGGTGAACATTATTAAAACATTACAAGCCCTAAAACTGCGAACTTTATGAATGATTGAGGCAGTAAAATCCATGGAAGTTGAATAAAATTTAATGACAATTAAGCACTTTGCTGAGAGCACGACGATAAATGTGTATATATAGGGCGTCGGTTTGGGAAGCGGTAGCGCCACCAATAAATAAACCAATAAACCTCCACCCGACGCCTAACAAATGATTTGCTATCAAGACGTTTAGCAATTGACGGGCATTAACGATGTGCCTACAATGTAAGCGGAAGATGAAGTAGCCGGTGGCTCGCCAGAATGATCTGTAAATGGAGTGTCGGGCCATAACTCATTCCGCCGTCGGGACGCGCGTGTTAAACGGGGCCGCATGTTAAGGGCCCCTTGCGGCGTCTCCCGCTGGGTTAGACCCAGGTCCTGATGCGAGGCAGAGCCCCATATAACAAGGGTGTACGCCGGCGACAAATACACACACAGAGGACTTGTATAATGCACACGGATATGGGAACCTGTTGGATTCACACATTCCGGTTGTCCATGTCTATTAAATTCCGTGTGATGATTTCATTTTCGTGGAGCGATTGTGTATGTGCGCGATTTAAATGATGGGTTAAATGTGTCAAGTGCCGAGATGCTTTCGGGATGATGTATTTGCGGACATAATGGGGTGCCATATTTGTCCGCATTAATGTACACCACGATTTATTTTAATTGTCCAATCCCAAAGCAATCCGTGCTTTAAATTCATTCGCACTATGACTCGCTTTATTATTCTTTCACTAAATTAAAATTTGATTAAATCAAGCAGGTCGCAATGGGACATTCCGTTAAAATCCTCGGAATAATTTTCTCATAAATTATTTTTATATTAATAAAAAAAACGTTTTTAATTAATTCAAGTACTTAACAAAATTTCGGTTGATTTGCTTATTCTTTTGGCAATTCAAGAATTCGTCAACAATATTGTGAGTTTTTAAAGAAAAATAAGATTATTTTTTTGAAATTATCATTTCTAGATTGATTTAAACAGTTAAACTAATAAAATGTTCAAATATTATTAATATATTAATATATTATTATATTTTCATTTTTGATTATTTTATGATTACTATTTTAATTTTTTTTGATTGAACAACATAATCTCAAGATGATTATGTTTTTAAAATTTGTGTACGTTTGGAGTAAATAGATGTATTTGTGTATTTGCAAAGAATGTTTAATCAGAATGACAGATGGGAAGATTAAGAGATGAGTAAATGCATCGCAAAAATCTAATTAAGGAAAAGTATTGTATGAAGGCAAAAGAAAATGAAGAAGCAAAAAGATTGTGATTCAATCACCAATTAATTGTATCCATGTTTATTCAAAAAGGGATGCAAGTATATGTATAAAGAAGCGATTAGTAGAACCATCTATTAATTATAACTAACAAAAGTTATTTTTTCACAAAATTTTGAAAGAATACTGCTTTAAACTTACATTACTTAACATGATAAATTTTGCATTATATCTTTTCTGCTTAACCGCTCCAAATATTATCCAGGGAGTAAAATTGACAGTGTGCTAATACCAATTTAGCTGTGTGGATCTGAATCATGAATACCAGAAAAAACAAAAAGTAAAGTAAATGAGGTGTATGCGGAAAGATTTGCATAGTCAAAGTTATAAAAATAAGTGGGAAATAAATAAATGTGGTTTGAAAGTATCATCGATAGACCAATAGTATTTTATGTTTTTTTTGCTCATCTTGGGAGAATGATTGAGGATCAAGCAAAAAGGCAAATTTATAATAATAAAAATATCTGGATCAAAAGGTAGACCATGTACGAGTTGGTTAGATATTGTAGGTTGATGGTTAAAAAGAAGAGTAAAAAAGTATGTAAATATAAAAAGATGTGGAGGAAAATACTGCAAAACAAGTTTAAAAAACCAAAATTTACTTAATGCACTGCGTGTTATTGAATACCTTAAAATGGAACGCCTAACTTGTATATTTTGTATGTATGTTTGTATATGTATAAAGCGTTAAAATGTTGTTTGTACTTAAAACATATATAATAATATATGTTTTAAGTACAAACAACATTTTTTTCTATAGAAGATAGATATAAAAGAACACCGCTAGCAACATCTAATTATTTTGTAACGATTTTGTATTTTTTTATGTAATAAAATTTAAATTTTTTAAAAACTCTTTTGTCAATTTTTATAATTCCGACATAAACAGATGTAAAACAAAATTCTTCTTGGTTTTTTACTTTGTCAAGCTGTTGACAAATTTTAAAGCACAAAATTAAGAAAGTGGACTAGCAATGTTTCTGGTGATATTCTATAAAAATATTTTGAAATAAAATAATATTAATAGCTTAAAATGAAACAGGAAAAGTAAAGTAACTTATTCTGCAAAGATTTATAAGGGACCGATTATTTTTCAACTATTTTGGGCATAATACAACAATTCTGACATAATTCCGCTGGCTTCTGTCTAAAAACTAACAAATAAAATGAACAAAAGATAAATTTATAAAATATTAAATGTTAAAAGATAAACAAATGTTTATTAAAAACTATATCTTTTATAAAATATTACGATATGTGGAGCATTTGAAAATAATTCTGACAAGAAGTTACTTATTAAAAATGAAAATTGACCATGTATCCTTTGAAAGCTAGAGGTGCAAACAAAGAATTTTATAAAAGCTAATATTTCTAATATTTTATTTTACATTTCTGAAAAGCAAAATTTCGAAGACATAATTAAATACTAAATTACAGATAGGTCAAAACTTGAATTTTACTGAAACAGATTTCAAATAAAAAACGCTTTGAAAATATTACCTTTGGTCAAATTATTTATGAAATCTAACATTTCTGCAATTTTAAATTTTAAATTAACAATAAAGTCATTAACATCTAGTGCATCAAATAATTTGGTTATAGAAAAGGATTAACATATAATGCAAAAAATATTTTAGTTATAGACAAAGATTATTATCAACTTGTTATATATATTTAATAAATTTTTTTGAAAATAGTTAATGTTTTTCTTTTTTATAGACCTGTGCAAAGCGTTTGACTGCGTCAGTCATATTATATTATTGCGTAAAATATACGCATATAATATAGATCCCAGTGAATTTTAATTATTAATAATAATACATGTTGATCAGTTTCAGATACGGGGTTCCACAAGGATTGGTTTTGAGGACTTGGCTGGTTTTAATTTTTATTAATGACTTTAAAATCTAAATAGTAGAGTCCCTTACACCAGTAATATGCCTGAAACATACATTAAAGTTGCCATTTTTAACGTTATTTTCATTTATAATAATAATACTGATATTGATGCAAATGCAGATGTTCATACTGATGAGACATTTATTGCTGACAATACATTCTTTAAAATGCAAATAGCTTAATAAAATAAAATCAGAGTTAATTGTAATGGTTAATATAGTTTTCAGCAATCGATTAGACATTAATTAAAAAAAAGAAAACTTATTTTTTTCGCTTAGAGTAAACCCCTAGGTTCAGACAAAAATTACAAAATTCTTAATACGTCAACTTGCTTAAAAAATTTGTTAAAAAAATACTTATTAAGAATTTTGTCAAAATCGATAATGCCCGGTATGTTAAAATCTGCTTATTTGAAATTTGTCATATATTATACTAATTTGAAGATACTCTACCAGTGTGTTCGCACTTCAAAGAAGGATCATCATAATTATAGCTAGACAGAAATACATGGATGCAGAAGAAGTTACAAATCCCTTCTTAATTTAACCTTATTTATATATTTTAAAATACCTAAAATGTGTCAGAAAAAAACATTTATAATTTTTGTATACATAAATAGTTATCAAACTAGAGAAATAACGGATGTATATCAAAACTGCTTAAAATTGTCGAAATGAAAAATTGATGCAAATAATTATGCTATTAAATAGTATAGTAATAAACCATAAAAATGCAAGATTTTCCAATTACTGTTAGAAGCGAAAATTAAAAAAATCCTATTGCTAAACGCTTTCTGTAGATTTGGAAAATTTGTCAATTAATAGGTCATATTGTTAGTAGAATAAAAGCTAACAATTTTGACAACAAAATTATTATGATTACAAATAAATATTTAAAATATAGCGTTCTCGTAGGTTTGGTAGTGATAACAATTATGGGTTTTTCCAGTGGTGGGTTGGAAGAAAAACTATAGAAAGCGTTTTGCAATAGAAATTTTTTTATTTTGGCTTTTTAAAAAGCCAAAAATTTCTATTGCAAAACTATTCTTTATATTTTATTTATATATTATTTATATTTATATTTCTATAGTTTTAGAAATTTATGAATTAATAGCTCATATTTTTTAGTAGAATAAAAGATAACAATTTTGACCAAAAAAAATTAAGATTACAAATACATATTTAAAATATAACATCCTTTGGTAGTATTGGTAGTGATAAAAATAAAGAGATTTTAATTACAGTGCAAATTCCGCTACAAAATTAGAGATGGAGGAAACTTACGCAGCTTATAAGTTTTCTTGAATAAATTTGCACTGTCCTAAAGAGCCATAATTTGTATCCCTACCAATCAGATTACAAAGTTTTGCAAAAAAAGGAAAACAGATTAGGCTACTAAGTAATTTTCCATCAGAAAACTAAGTAAAACATATTTTTTTTTAAAACAATGTATGAAAGCTCACATTTCGGACAGAAAAATATAAAATATGGCTTTTAAGCCAAAAAATTTATAAAAAATTTAAATAATAATTATTTTACTTTTAACAGAAAAATATAAAAAAATATACCTAGGATACCATAGAATTATTAATAAAAGCACATTTTTAACAGAAAAGTTAAAAAAAATATATTATTGATATAGCGAGTAAAATCTTGAATTTTAAAACAATGTTAGTAACGTTTCTAGAAAAAAATTCAATTGAAGCAAACTTTTTTGGCACAAAAGTCAACACAAGTTCAATTTTGTAAAGAATTTATTATAAAAATGAAATTTATAAATAAAGCTATTAAAAGCTTGAATTTTCAAAGAAAACTAACTAAAAATAATATTTTTGATAAAATAATTAATTTTTTCCTGTTAGGAACTTGTCAACTGTTTCAACTGTTTCAAACTTGTCAATATAGCCACTAAAAGCTTGAATTTTTAACAAAAAAGTGAATAAAAATCAATTTCTCAATAAATTATTAACAAAAGTCACCTTTTCAGACATGAAATTTAAATAAAAACTCCGATTTGGATAGGAATTAATTTAAAAAATAAAAATTATTGATAAAGTCATTAAATGCTTTTATTTTTAACAGAAATTAAGTACACACAAATATTTTTGATTGAATAATTAATGAAATAACGTTAGGTATACAAAAACTACAATTTCTTATAAAAAAAGCGTAATTAATGAAATGATCGATAAAGCCACTAAAAGCATTGAATAAAAATCGGTTAAAACTAATATTTTTAGAATTAAAAAAATATTCACTCATTTTTTTAATTCTAGATATATTAGTTTTAACTGATTTTTATTCAATGCTTGATAATGATGAGATAAAAGTCACAAAACTGCGATTTGGCAAAGGATTAACTAATAAAAATTAAAATTATAGATAAAACCAACAAAGGTTTGTATTACTAAACAAAACTAACTTAAAACCAATATTTCTGATAAAATTAATAAAAACTTTATTTCCAATAAAAAGTTTACAAAAGTTTTCAAAAAAATGATGAATTAAAATTAAAATTACCAATAAATCACCAAAACCCCGTTTTTCAATTAAAAAATCAATTAAAGCCAAAACTTTTAAAAGATATTTAGTAAAGGCTTTAGGAAAAAGTCAATAAAATGAAAATTGTTTGAAAAGAAATAACAAATAAAAAATGAAATTAAAAACAAAATAACAAAAATAACAAATAAATAAATTCAGTCTTCTATCATCATCGCCAATAGTATTTAAATGTATGTTGATATACAATCGAATAGATTAAATAAATTTAAATATATTTGTTAATTAATGAATATTGTGAAATGAAACTTAATTAAAATATTTAAATGAATGGCTATTAGCCATTAAAATATTTAATTAACAAATTTATTTGCGTAGGTATTAACCTATAAGATGTACATCAATTTAAGAATAATTACCCATGACACACATTTATTTTTGAAATATTTTCTTTATTAAAACAAACTTTTGAACATTTCTCCGATCATTAAAGCAAGTTTCATAAAGGTTGATAGTTATAATTAGACAATTTCAACTTACTAAAACTAAACTAAAACTGTTACAACGAGCAACGTGTTAGTTACTTAGGAAAGGATTGTTGAAGCAATTATAGAGCGTCATTGTAGAAATGGTTTATGTATCACGCAATAATTTAAGAATTAATAATTATCAATAAAATCTATTATAATATATACTTTCAATAAGAAAATATTAAAATAATTTGAACTAATTTTAAAACTGTGGTTATATAATAGTATTTTACAATACCAAGTAAATGGGTTACTATTGGCGATACGAGGAAGAGACTGACGAGCTTGCCACCTCGTTGAGCCACTTAAACTTGTTACCTGCCGCATAATGTAATATTTTATTCAATATTTTATATATAAATTCTAATCTGGTGTAATTCTATAATACTAGTTTTGAAAAAGATCATGAAGGTTAAAACCTTTACACTTTTATGTCACTATTGCACGCCAATAAATTAGCAAAGAGAAACATACTTAGGTTGCCTCAAAAAGGGGCCGAAAATTATCTGTTGCGGTAACTATGTCCTCTAAATAATATTGATGGCATAACATTTTCTTTGAAATAAAGCCCAAAACATTGCTATTGTCTCCATATTTATGAGTTTTATTTAATTTTTAAGTTTTACGTGTAGTTAAAAAAACTTTTATTTACTAAAAATATTTTTTGTCGATTCAAAAGCTTAAAAAAAATTGAGCTAACCATTTTTTAACATGAAATTTAATAATGATATTAAAAATTTGCCATTAATTGTAAAAATAAAAATACAAAGACAGAAGGGAGTTAGTCGTTAGCCTATAATCATATAGTTGTAAGTATCCATTTAATGTAATGTGTAATAGGAATTATGAATAAACATGTTTACTATCACTAAATGTAAAATTTACATCAAATAACTAACATAAAATGCATATAAAAATAAAACTGGCTACCATTAATTAACGCTTTTAATACATTCTTGTTACCTGTTAAATGATTCTAAACAATTGTAACATTTTATTAAACGATTAAATAATAGTTGATTAAAAAATATTACATAATTACAGTTGCTATGTTATACAGTTGCAATTTATATTCCTGGACGGTTAGCTTTTATTGAGCTATAAAATTAATTTACATTGATATTTGATGAGCTAACCTAAACGTTAATTCACATGATTACAACTTTATGATCATGACTTTACTTTTGATTAGCATTCGATTATTACACCGTCGTTATCACATTTTATATTTGAATTTTATCGCTACTCAAACGATCCAACTTCTGATATTTGAAAATATTAAGAATTTAACTTTTAACTGTCAAAAATAGAATAATATTAAAATAAATAATATAAAACTATACAATATTTTTGAGTATTTGTATTGGTTGGGTTTTATCCAACTAGCAATTGACAATCAAGGTCCTTCAGACGTGTTTATGTAGGTTTGTATGTGTACTACTTTAAAAAGTTGCCTCCGAGATCTAGAACGCCGGTAATTGTTTCTCAATTGCAAATGGTACCGGTAAGCAAGACTATGCGGTCACCCATCCTGACCGAGCCTAATGTTGCTTGCTTTGCAAACATACGGCATCGGCTGTACTAGATAAGCCATCTCGCCGGTTAAAAATAACATGAACATAAAAAATAATAAGTAATTGGATGGAAATATCCTCAAAACTAGACATTAATTAACCTGTAGACAACAAATTATTACGGTTTCTAAAATTTATATAAAAATGTCATTTTGTATCAACATTTTGTAAAAGTTTATCAAAGAAACAATTTTTTTTAATAGATTTTGAGACGGCTTTAAAAGTTAAAAATTATTATATTAAACCCAACCAAATATTAAAAATGGGACATTTTTTTAAAACTTTTGAGCGAATCAAGCATACTGTTGTTGCAAAATGAGTCTTATTGTGTGGTTCATTTAAAAATATCTATCAAAATTGAAATAATTTCTAATATTTAATTTTATTTTTTTTTTTAATTTTAGTAAATTTTTGTGCCCATTTTTCTATTAATAATTTCATAATATTATTAAATATTTTGTATGCATTTTTAAATATTAACAATACTTTTTTATGTTTTAGAATTTATGTGAAATTTTATTTATGTTTTACAAGATCTTTTTCATTATTTATTGATATTTCCACGATTTATTGAATTTTCTTACAACTTCTGCAAATTTCTACATATTTTTAATATTTTTTAACAATTGCTGTTTTGTTGATAATTTTGATGTTTTCTTTGATATTTTTGATTATTTCTTTTATGTTTCGTAACTTTTCCGACTTTTTTCTTGTTCATCTTTTTCTTAGACTTCTTTAATGTTTTTAAAATATTTGTAAAGATTTCTCAATATTTAATATAATAAATAATATTAATAAATTATTAGTGTACAAGATTTTACAGGAACTGATTTGACGATGTCTGCTATATAATACATGTATATATATATATATATATATATATATATATATATATATATATATATATAATATAACTTGTATAATCGTTTTGATGAATTAATGCTGCTCTAGTGATGCAAAAACTAGTATTTGAGAGAAAAAAAAATTGTTTATGTTTTATCATTCATTGTCCCTAAATAAGCTGATGGATTGTGTTAACGGGGTTTTGATGGGACCAACAGCTTATAAGATGACTTCCAACCCACCACTGGATCGAAAGCGGGATTAAACTTCAATTGATTATATTAATCTCTAATGTGTTTTTGTTGTTTATTTAAAATCAAACACATCAAATTTGGTCTGGTTTTAAATACAAAATAACCTTATATTAAAACAATTTCTATTTATTAAATATTTTTGTTTGTTTTTGCAAATAAACATACATATTAATATTGTACCTGTTCAACTGCTTTTCTGTTGATTGCCTAAATATTTAAAAAAAGAATACAAAAATATTTCATTCCAATATAAAAAAATTGATTTTAAATTTTTGACAATCTAAATAATTTCAAAACAAAATTATAGGCGTTTACAAAATAATACTGCATAAAATTGTTTCTAGTTTTATCAACTTTTTCGTTTTTATTTTTATTTTGGCTAAATATAAATATAAAATATTTTGTATTTGGTTTATTGAGTAATTTTGTTATAATTGGATACCTCTGGGCTATTAGCTATAGTGCAAATTAAAACAAGTCTTAAACTGTACTTTTCAATTGATTTTTTACAGGTTAATGGGATACTAAAATATACACAGAACAAACATATATAAAGATTATAATATGTTACTAACAAATTTCATAACTTAATTTAATTCAAAAATTGAAAGCTCTTTAAAATTTGAGAAGTGGCTAATAGTCTTATTGCCCAGAGGTCTTTAATTATTATACTGTAGTAATATATAATAAAAAAAACATTCAACAAAGCAAAAATAGTTTTATTTTTATATACATTCTTTAATTATTTACAAATTATTTTCTGAATCATTCCAATTTGCAGAATGACAGTCGCAAACAAAAAAAAATGAAATTTAACAACTCACTAAAGGAAATTTATTTAAATCAATATTAAAACAATGCTTATTATTATTAATCGTAAATCAGATGGTTTTAAATGGTTTTTCCAATTTTGTCTAAAATACAAAGAAAATTACTTTGACCAATTTAGTTCAATTCAAACTAAACCGTCGAATATGCAACAATCGTTGATTATGAATACACAATTTCTAAGCAACTAATTAGTAGTGTCAATCAAACTAATTTACATTTAAAACGAAAAATAAGTTGAATAGAGAACATAAAAAATAATTTTATATTTTCTTCTTTTATTTTTTAGAATTTGTTTATATTTTATAAAAACCACAAAAATAAATAAAAAATAATTTCTAATTTTGATTAAATACTCTACAATCAATTTGATCAAAATTAAAAAAAAAATTTAACTTAAAAATTGTACAGTTAATTGAAAGGAAATCTTTTAAATAAATTTTAGTGAGTACAAATATTTACTGCACCATTTAAAAATTAGTATGTATTAAATATTATTATAATATAATAAAATTATATTTGTAAATAAATCAATAAGTAATTTTCACTCATTTAAAAAGTAAGCTTTTATATAGAAAGGGATTGATATTCACTGTCGATATGTTTCTAAAGTCTAAAATGATTTATATCTGTTACTATTATCGCTTGATAATTTTTATTTATTATAATAAAGTACTAAGTAGTACTAGTCAAAACTTTTCTAAAAATTTACATTCATAATTCATATTCATAATTCTATAACAGAAAAGCAGAAACATGTGCAAAAAGAAATTATAATTGTTGCAACAACTATTATTTTTTACAGAAGGTGAATACGGGGTTATTAATTACAGAAATCATTAAGTAGATAATAACAATAGCTTGTTTAATACTTATTTAAAAGCATAATAAGAAATAATTTTAATATAACTATACTTGGAAAACTATATTTTAACGCACAGATAAGAAAAAAAACTTTCTCAAAATAACATTATCTATTTTTAAAATACAAATAGTATTATTCTGTTGGGATATTTGCTATTTATATGATAGTTTATAATAAAGTCGACCAAAATATTTATAGAAACAATTGGTAAGGAAAATAAAATCTGCTCACAATAAAAACTAAAATAGTTAGTATAATATAAATTAATATTTCTTTTTCTTAATTTCTAAAGAATTTCTAGGATAATAATAAAAATATATTTTTGTTTAGTTTAATTTTTAATATTTTTAGAATAAATAGAATTGCCTGAACAAATAAAGAGAAACAGTCGACAAAACGGGTACAATACTACTTATACTTAATAACTTACTTGCAAAGTACTAGAAATCAATGCTAGGATAAAATAAAGAACCTGCAGCATATA
>JARJEC010159493.1:0-12440 GCA_030264575.1 Tachinus sp. AB-2021 | reverse complement strand
TATAACTATAATCCGTTTTACGGAGACAAAATTGTCTAAATTTCACCCGACGCACAATGGTGCAAGCAAGATACTATGAAAGTTGGCATCAAAACATGGACAGCACATAATTAAAAAAAAGTTAATAAAATGTGATTAGATTAGAGATTAGCCAATAAAAATATGTATAAAAACATGTAAAGGGTGATTTTAAAAACAAGACCAAGCTACAACTTCTGCATTTTTTGAAGATTGAAAAGTAGTTATTTCAGCCTTTCTCCCAAGTTGTTTAGTTTTATATATTAATGCATTCACAAAAATTTAATTAAAAAATTAAACATTTACTTTATATATATATTATTTTTAACAAAAATATGTTATATAACAAACAAATTGAAATGCTACTGATACAGTGTTAACAAACACGTATAAAACATTTGTCGACTTCGGCTCAACAACAATTTCGGTTCTGAATGTTAATAGTACAGTCAATAGGACATTTGAAATTGCAAAATATATTAAACAGGCCAGTTTTTTAGTTGTTGACTAAAAGTACTTCTCCAATCCCCAAACCGTAAAAATCCACAAAAATTTCCTTGTGCGTCACGAGAGCATTGCGATTTTTTATTTTATTCATATTCTTTTTTTCCAAATGTACAGAAAAATGTTTTCAATAACTTCTATATAAAACTATTTTTTCATAACTTTACAAGGAAAAGTCAAAAAGCGACGTTTTCTTATTGGGGATTTAAAAAAAATTTCTGCCTATATATAATAGTTATGAAAAAAAATCTGCAAACAAAAGTTGTAGTGTCTTTAATTTTCTACAACTTTTATATGAACAGAAATTCTGTGACGCAAATACTACTCATATCACAAATAACCGCCAAAGTCAACCTCGTTATTAAAATATTATAGTTTTTTACATAATTGATGATTAAATAAAGTTTCTTATTGATTTTAATGAATTATTTATTTTATATTATATAAAGTCAACCCCGTTATTAAAATATTGAAGTTTTTTTAATCACATAAGCGATTTTATTGTAAATATTTAAAAAATGTTGAAAATTAGTTACAAGATATATTATTGTATGTATTGTATGTATTGTATATATATATATATATATAGATTAAATTGTCATCAATTTTTATATTAACGGTACTTTATATATATATATATATATATATATATATATATATATATATATATTGATGACAATTTAACCTTTAATGAGGACATTTACTCAATAGGGTTGAAAATATCAGTCTCACAAAAAAATTTGTAACATCAAAATTGTAGGCCCTGTAACTTTTATTTTAACATTTTTTAATAACTACAATAAAATCTAATTTTATTATTGCTTAAATAAAAATTAAAAAATTCAAAATAAATGAATAAATAATTAAAAACAATAAGACAAGTTTCTTATTTTATTTTTCAATAATAATCAATTATATAATTTAAAAAAAAACAAATTTATATATAAAATAACTCGTATAGCAAAAACTTTCACAAACTTAGCAAAACATGCGCAAAAAAGCTAAAAACAAAATGTTTGCAAATTTAGATCAAACGGCCATTAAAGCTAAACTTTAGACTACCTTTGCAACAGCAAACAAGGAGCGGAATTGAATTTAAAAAAATCTCAAAATATATTCCCAGCGGTAAAAACAAAACTATTATTGAAGTCAAAGTGAGTGGTTTATTTTGAACGTTAAAGCAACGTAGTAATCACAATAAATATTTCACAAATTTTGTAAAAAGTTTTATATGTGTTAGGACGCCCGTTGCTATGGTCACATCTTAGTGACAACAATTTCCAAGCCAAATAAAGTGTTAGCATTATTAGTGACACTGATATACCTATTATTATTTAATTTTTCACAAAATATTTTTCAAAATGTTATAAAATTGTAGATCTATATTTGTTTACGGTATTTTGTATGGTGTATATTTAAACTTTTCATACATTTTAATCTATTCTCAAAATATCCGAACTGAAAATACGATACGCTTTATTAAACTTGATATAGTAGAAGTTTCTTTAAAATTTAAGAAATAAATTTCACAGGATATTAACATGTAAGCCATTAAATAAACAAATATAAATCACATTAAATTTACCCATCCATAAATCACACAACTTTGAAAGTTCAAACAAGTTTGAAAATGACAAAAATATTGTTGTGGTCAAAATATATATTATATTTTAATTACTCTTAACCGACTGATAACCCGTTGCGTTGAATTGAACGCATTTTGTCGGAAGCGTTGGGAATCCAAAGACTAAGTAGTTTAATCAGAGCAGCAGCTAGACCATGACCATGACCAAGCCATAGAGAGATTCACGCGGATAATAGACGCTCACTTCGGCACCGCTCCTCATTCCATCGCTTGCATTTCTGCGTGATATTGTTGCAATATACAGGCACATTTACCCAGCCAAAGAAGCATGGCTTCATATATTAATATTTTTTTAATTACTTTCGCGATAGTATGCATATCACCTTTAGCATATAGTGCAAATATAAATAGTGATTATAAAAAACCAAATATTGTTGTACCTGAATCGTTAAGTAGTAATAATTTAACTAATTTAAGTGTTCACAAACAAGATGAAAAATTGCACAGGGAAGCCAGGAGAAGAAAATATTACCGTAAGTAGATTTGCTTTATTTGAATCAGTCCAATAGTTTATTATTGGAAAATGTGAAATTACAAACCGATTTCTGCAAGCATGATGATTAGTCACACTTTATATGATTTATAATATGTAGCTAATTATGTTGCACAATTCTCATATTTAATATTCTTCAGTAGTTTTCTGTACTAATTATTTATTTACGTATACAGCTTATTAATAAATAACGGGTTGTAGTTCTGCCCGGTTGATATTTATATTATAGCTAACTTTGTGTGAAGACTATAGATAGATGCAAAAGACTTAAACGACTAAATATTATTACATGTTAGTAAATGATTGATTATGTATGTCATTCAATTAAATATGTAACTTCAATTTGTGGAAACATCAATTCAAATCATCACGTTTATAGATTAATTCGATTAGAAGATTTCTAGTTTCTAACGGTTTATTCAAGTTATGTCCATCTGCGTATATTGTGTTCTGTTTTTATTTAAAATGAAAGGTTATAAGAAATTGATTTATATAAGCATAATATTAAAGTTTTTAAAAATTGAAAATCAAACCCAAATTATATGGATTGAATAATTTCATTAATAATACAATACCATAATTTTCTTTCATTTTAAACTTAAAAGTGGAACAAAACAAACTGTTTTAATTAAATATGTTAATTTATAAAATTTTATTACTTATTTAATTTATTTATATATTGATTCATGGCCGATTTATTAAATTAAGTAACGTTTAAAAATGCTTTTATTATGCTCACGTGATTTGTGCGTAAGTCATTAGGATTACACTGTTCTGTCACGCAAATAAATTATTTTAATATTTTGTATACTTACATACGTACGTTTTATTTCTGATAACAAGTTTCCTAGTTGGCAATGCCCTATCGTGATTTTCAGATTCTTGCGATAGAGTCTTAGTTAATATTTAGCTATTTTGAAACGAAAACAACACCCTCATTATTATTTTGTGTTATTAAAGTGTGTGTTATTAAAGTATGTGAGTAAAGGTTTAAAACTCTCAATATTATTTATGTATGCAATTAATTATTTTAATTAAAGCTCATTTAATATGTCTTTATTTGATAAAAGTTCAGCACGGTACTATATATTGACAATTTTAAATACACCTAGTAAGTTTGGTGCGCTGCGTTTTGGTCTGATGGATAGTATATAGTACACTAATTTGTAGAATTTGTCTTTGAAAATTAATAATCTCTTACGTAAATAAGAATAATATTATAAAACAGTATCTAAATCTAAGTTCTTTGTTTTACTATTTAGTTTTAACTTCTCTAGTGGTGTTCTTCGGATTGCCTAACAAGTCTCTTTTGTCGCTTTTCATTTCTGTGAGAAAACGATTAATAACTTGTTTTACATTTGGAAATCTGATTTGAAGAAACAAACTTAGGTGGATTATTCATAAATTTTAAATGTTTTTCTACAAATGTCCATAAACACTTCAGACTTTAATAATGTGCCATTATCGGAAATGAGCTTCATAATAATTGGTTTTGAAGTTATGCTGTGCACAGGAATTACTCTTGCCATTTACTTAAGGAATTACTGACCCTAAAATAATATTATGTTATATTGCTTCAGAATGGCGATTTAAATAAGTTCCTCAACTGTTTCTATAATAACAAACTATGTACAGGGTGGCCAAATTTGTACGTTACTATAACTATTCTGATAAGGCAGTTTTGATAATTTTGCCACATTAGTTTAGTAAAAGGACTTTTCTATTGTTTTTTTATTTCCAAAGAAAACGTGATATTTGTTAAATCAGACTTTTATTGTGGCTCCTATTTGGTTTATTTCTTAAGTTATTAAAACACATTTTATGGACACTTTTTACGTAGAATCCAATAGCGTAGTCAGTCATTTTCAACTTAGAGTTTTTGAAATTTTTAATCAGCTTTTTTCAAATGTACGCTATAGTGTACTATATTTTACTACAGTGTAGTATTTTAACCTGATTTCATTGATATATAGTTTATTAGATTTGTTGTTAACTACAAAGGATAATTACATTTTCTATAAGTAAAATAGCTAAAACTTATATAAATTAACAAGAAATTGCTATTAAACAAATATTTTATATGACTGTTTTTCATTGTTTATATTAATAACAAAGTTTTTTATGTATATCTAGGAATGAACGGTTTTTTCTATTAAAAAAAAATCAAAATACCTATTTATATTTGAAAACAATATTTAAAAATATTTCTACTTATCATACATTAAGTGTTTTAATTTAAAATAAATAACTTTAAATAGTTTGAAACACAAAATCTGACTTGCTGTTAATCTGCAAAACAAACTATATATTGTTGAAATCAGGATAAAATTTAGTATTTTATAAAAATATAGTGTACTATTGTTTGCTGATCAAATATCAAAAATTTAAACTCGAAAAAAAATCCTGACTACGCTACTGGATTCTATTACAAAGAGTGATAATTCTTTTAAACGAAAAAGGACAGAAAAATCCTTTTACTACCAACATTTTAGTTTCTAATTTCCAAATTTCAAACAACTCTTAAAAACATATGACATAGTTTTCAGGTCAACATCATAGAAATATCTTTATTAATTATTATAACAAACATGCCAGAAATTTTATTTTGATATTCCTTAACTCCCGTATAGTATGTAGTTTATTTAATATATGTATACTAATTGAATTCCAAAATTGTTCGGTATCAGTAAACCTTTATTAATGCACAAAGCACTGATTGTGTTCCAACTAGAACCCGTCAATTGAGTACCTTTTGAACTGCTCAGTTTTTTACTTGCTAACATACATTATCCGTATAGCTTTTTATGGCACTCAGTGTCTACCAAAAATTCAATTTTTAATATGCAGTTTTTTATATTTTGTTTACGAGGTTTAAACTTTGATTAGCAATATGTTCTATTTTATTTTGATTAAAAATGGTTCATATTAAACTTTAATACTATTAAGACAGTTTGTTTAGCTTTGTACAAGTTTAACAATAAATTTTGTTTGATTTTCTATATTAATTAGGAAGCCTTTCTTAAGTTTACAAGGCACTAACGGTTAGTGATCTGAGTTTAAATTAAATTTACTCGTCCGACAAACGTTGTTTTGTTCAAAATATTATGTTTTTATGTACAAAGTAAAAAACTATTGATTACATTTGTAGTCATCATTTGGAATAATTCTCAATTAACGTCTTGCGATTTTGGCTAAAATTATTTTCTCAATTTACTCTTAATTATTACCAAATATTTGTAAACTCACAGCCATTTCTAGTTACAAGCAATGCTGTGCGTCTTGACAACACCGCTTTTTGTGCCGACCAGTGGCTGAGTGATTCATACTATTCACATACAATCTATAGCTGTACTTACCTAATATATTATTGTCTAAGTAGTTTATTATACAGGGTGTTTTTAAAGTACGGAAACCGTAAAATATTACAAAAACAAAATGTTTAAAAAAATATTTCAAACAAAAGTGTGGTTTTGAGGGGAGCATCCGATACTATTCTTCACTTCCATTTATTAGGGGGAGGAAGAAAGACTATCTTTAAAATCTTAAACAGGAACCGCCATTTTTTATTGCAGATTTAGATTCTACTGATAGGTAGTCTTGTAGTTGACAGTTACCAACTTTGGTGCTTATTTTAAATTTTATGTTTATAACTAAAACTGTTGCATAACAAAATATACCTGAATACAAAAGAAGAAGATATATTATAAGTAAATTACAGCAAATTACAACAATGAAACATGCTGTTAACACACATTTTACATTAGAGAACAAAATAAAATGTGCAGTGTTGCCAAGTTTCTACAGCTCTGCTTGTAAACAGAGACGGTAAAATATACACAAATCGAGATAATATCAACAACAATTTAAAATCTGATAAGAACTATTTTGAAAATGAGAAATATCTTGAAATTTAAGTTCCCAAGTAATGGAAAATATGCAGATAATACAAACAATACAAAAACGAAGAAAAAATCTAAAATATTAAGAAAAAATTATTATATAAAAAAACTCAACATTTTTTTTAAATGTGAGCAAAATTTGCCAGAAGATATTAATAAATATTGTAAAATATATAATGCTGGCGCAGAAAGGCTACGGTCAATAGCATTCTCATTTTCATTCTTATAATAACAAAATTATCCTATATTATCTATCAATCTGTATTTTGTAAATATTATGTAATTGATGATTAGAGCGCGGGCTTCTATGTATTATGCCACATATTATTTTTAATGGCAGATTGTAATAACTTTGTAGATACATGATTTATGGAGTGTTGGAATTGTGACATTTTTATGCATATTTACTTGTTTTTGTGCATATTTCCATATTTTCCAATATTATCTATATTTCAACTATTTTATTTCCAAGACATTGCTGTTATTCTTGTCAATTTTATTTTTTTACGCATGCACAAAACTCACTTTGTTTCACATATCAATAATTGCTTTCATCGAGAATAAAATATAATATAACACAATATATCAAAATTAAATTTATCAAAAATGGTTAATAAAACACTAAGCTGGAACAACAACACATCAAACAATGATGGAGTTTTTGGCTAGCTCATCTACACAAAATAAAAATGAGAACTTTTTATGTTTCTCAATTCTTCCAAAATTGAAATTTGCACCAATAAGTAGTGTAGAAGTTTTTCAAATTACAAAAATGTGCTTGGTGATAGAAAATTGGGATTTTCGGTTGACAAATTAAAAAAACCTTTAATTGAAAGTTCTTTTAAAAAGTAAAACTTGGTCTGATACTTATTTTTTGTTGTATTTTGTATATTGTTTTTATTTAATAACTTTAATCGCTATTTTGTCGCTTTAATTAAAAATTTTAATGTTTTTATTCATTTATTTATGGTAATTTATAGACCCATTTATATATATATATATATATATATATATATATATATATATATATATATGTATATAAATATTACGATTTTTGATGAAAAAAATGGAAAAAAGCAACTAAGAAAATTGAAAAAGTTACAAAACGTTAAGAATCGCAAGAAAATTAGTTGCAAATGAGTAGAAATTAAAAAAGAATGCAATAAGTGAGATATTGCAAAATCATTTTATAAAATGATAATAAAATAAACCAAAATATCTGGAAATTTTCCGAATATTTTGAAAAATTGTATAGACATTTTATCCAAGTAAATATTTATAAAGCCAATGCAGAAAATATGTGAAATAATGTTCAAAAAGTGTCAAAAAGTATTTCAAAGATTTTAAAGCAGTTTATCAATCTCTTTTAGTGCATTGTCAAGCTTGCATCAACGTGGCCATTTTGTGAACTTATTAAAGTAATGTTGTTTTATTTGTTACAATGATACAAATGTTCTTTTTTTGTAAATTAAATTTTGTTAAATACTTATTTTTCATTTTTTGTCTCCAGTTAAGAAACATTATGTATTATACCGTGCATTTTTTATCATGCACCATAGGGATTCACACAGTAAAAATTTCATTGGCTATTTTCTAAGAACAATTTTTGGTACACTGCTGGCAAGCATATTCATTAAAAATATTTTTGTTTTTAGTTTTAACTATTCAAAACTAATTCTTATTAAAAAAAATTAATTAAAAAAAAAACTAAATTAGTATTAGTATTATTTTATTTAATTCTGATCTATTCATTATAAAAGGTGGTGTAAATTAACAATGACCGACAGTGTAATAAAAATATTTAATAATAAATAATATTTTCTATATTTTCACAATGAGAATGCTTTACTTTTGAATAATATTAAATAAGAGCAAAGAATAGAAAATGTAAATAATAAATAGATTGGCACTTGCTAGCTATATGCGGCCGGAGTCTGAGCGCAGTCCGCATTTCGAACATAGTAAAAGTTTGTTGATACCCCTATCTTGAATGTATTGTAAAATATGCACAAAAACTATTCAAAACTGTTAAAAACAATGTAAACTTATAGTATACCAAATTTATACATAAATTCGTTTTATAAAAATCACTAACAGTCAATGATATTGTCTTGAACATTTTCTATTTTGTAGAAAGCATTAATCTTTCCATTCATTCATTCCATTACATAGCTTAATTTCACCCACAAATTAATTTAATATTTTCTATAACCGTTTTTCATCTATTTCGATTTTTTTAATTTCCTTTCGCCAGGTTACAATAAATAAATATTTCTAATTTACCATCAAACAAAAATTTTACTTTCACAGATTTACATGGGTATTTCTTGTTCAATTAGTAAGTAATACGACTGACTGTTTGACTTGAGAAATTTAAAATTAATTTTTAATCAAATTTTAAATCCTTTTGCAATTAAATTGATTATATTATGACTTTCTTTAGTTTTTTTAAATTAAAAATAACGTATTGTTTTTTGTTTTTTGTAAAATGTTTGTATTGTTTTCTTTATATAATATTTAATTGATTTTTATCATTATTAGTTTTTTTATAATTGATTTTTATTTATTTTTGTTTAATTTTGTTTATACTGGTATATTTTTAATTTGCCATATATTTTTTTTACTTAATTGTTTTTTTATAAGAATAATCTTTTAATTTTTTATGTTAATTTTGTTTATTCATTATTTAATGTTTTCTCAAATTTTTATGTATTTTGGAACATTTTTTGTTTTTTTATTAGTTATGTCCGTTATTAATTATTTATTATTTTACGATATTTTTTGGGATAAAGAATATTTGTTTTATTTGTTGTTAAACTTTTTTATTTAAATTGGTTTCTGTTAAAAATTATTTAATTTTTAAATCGCCGGGGTGGCATATCGTCAGGCACGGTCAGCACTTAGATGGGTGAGCGTATAACCCCGGAGAGTCAAACTGGAAACATTTCAGGGGAGCGTGTAGGAATACGAGCATTAAGCAGATTTGACTGGGGACGCGTGCATTTTCCGTTTGCCGATGCATAACCGTAGGACATCGTTTAATAAGTGGTAGGTTAATTGTGCATAAATAAGATGGATAAAGAATATGACTGGCATACGATTTAATTTTTAGAATAAATATTATAATAATATTAAATTGGTTATTTGAAAAAGGGAACAAGTTCTTTCGCAATATTTTAAAAGTCCGTTGTTAGAGTAATTTTTAAAGGTAATTAATTGTACCTATATAACAAAAAAAACATATATATATATATATATATATATATATATATATATATATATATATATATTTTTTTATTTATATAAAGGATTGTAATAAGTAGGTATGTTTCAAAATTGCATTAGAAGTAAATAAATTAAATAACCAAAAATTGGACATGTTCTCTTTTCCAAATAATCGATTTAAGCAACGATTTCCTTTCTACCGTGTATTACAAGCGCACTGACATTCTTTTATAATAATGCAAACTTGCCATTTGTACTGTACTAGTCAATAGTTGTCACCAGTATTTTTCGATGTATGTGATGAGTATTTGCAATTATTTTACTGGTTTATGAAAAAATTAAAACAATAGTCATTAAACTAAATCGGAATTATTCAAATGTTAATTTTATTTTATTTATAATATTTTGTAAATATTTATCATACGTTCTATTTTTGCATCCACATAGCTATCTAATCGTTAATTTTATTCGATTGATTTAAACATATTCATATTATATGTTTGTAATCAGTACTTGTTTAAAAACAGACACTATAATTTGACATTCACTTAATAAAAGGAAATGAATTATTAACACGCGCATTCATGGGCAATCAAGTACTAATCGATCAGCATACATATTTAATTACAACATTTATCATAGCAAATAAAAAGTGTAGCTTAATAAAGGCAGACCTCTTCACGGCGGATTCGTAATCACCTCCGGCAAAAAAAAAACAACATTCTTTATGGAAAGAATTTTTATTCGTTGATCATTTTTATAATTTATTATACGATATCCTATGTTAATTTTTTTATTATCTTCCAAGTAAAACAAAAATTAAAGAAATTGAGAACAAGTAAATTTTACAAATTTTTATTCACATGCGTGCATGGCCAGCATAATACTGTGCAGAAGAATAGTTTTTTTTAAAGCTATATATATATACATATTTATATATATATATATATATATATATATATATATATATCGAGATAAGATTTTAAGTGAACTAAAATAAGGAAAAAGAATCAATAACAAATTAATTTTTGAAATACGTTGACACTTTTATATTTATAAGATATTAACATCATTGTATGATATAATTACTATTTATAAAATAATAAAAATGCAAGTTAGACTAAATATGTTTTATATTTTTGTTAAAAACATTTGTTCTATCTCTACAAAAGTAATGGGAGCAAAATTAAACTTATCTGAAAATTCTTTTAATTGTTTATATCCTCCATTTATAAAAAAAGTATTATTTACAACATAAAGTATTTAACGAGTTATCAGATATTTTACAATTTTTGCAAGTTTTTTATCTTTCTTGAGAAAACGCAATTACAGTCTGATTGTGGGATTATCTATCATGAGTTGCAGCTTTGGTAAATTTTCAGCCATAAACCGATTAGTTTTTAATAACTTTTTACTAATTTTTTGAAATTTGAAATATTATATCAAATTTCACTTTTTTAACTTTACTTAAACGAAAAATATTAAAAACTATAAATTTGTATATGTAATATGTATATAAAAAATTGAAAAAATATAATACCGTTAAATACCATTTAGTTAGGTTTAGAAATATGGTTTTTTGTTTTCAAATCTTAAGTTCGGTTTTGTTTCAAAGTTAAAAAAAAATAGAGCGGTTTGTTCCGTATTTTGTAACGTTTTCGGTTCGGTTTAAGTCTCCGTGTACTTGTGTATGTGTATTTAGGTATTAGTGCATTTTTCAAGCAAACGAGCTCAAACAAAATCTTGATTGCGTTAATTTTGACCTGGCGTGTCGCTTAGTTTAAACACTTATAGTTATTAAGATATCAATGGTGTTAGTAAGTTAAAAATACCCTCAATCCGACAGTGTACAAACCGAGGGCCTATGTTTGTTTAATGTTTCCATGGTAACCACAGTCAATAAAATAATTACCGTGTTTTATCAAAAATAATTATTTATTTATATTTTATATATTAGCGTAATTGATTAAAAACTAATGAACGCAAGGCGTACTAAAACTTTTCCTTTCTTAAATCGCATGGTTTATTCAATGCGTATATTTGCAATTTTTAATAAAAATAATCAAGTTATCAATTATTGTGTATGACAAATATAGTAAACAAATGGATTTGTTAACTTTAATTTATATGTCAAATATGAGTTGCCAACATAATATATGTCATCAACATATTTATAATGGTAATATTTACAGAATTTTAATATGTATTTTAAAATAAATACTAATTATAAATAATAATTAAATATGATTTTAATTGCCTTTTTTTTAATAAATTAGCTTATACCACCTCTCACCAACTTAAAAAGTCTTAACCAGAGTCGACACAACTAGAGCTGATTTGCAAGGTATTTTGAAATTTCACGCCTCTAAACTCGTTAGTTAGTTAGTTATGTGTTACTCATATATATATATATATATATATATATATATATATATATACATATACATACATATACATATATATACATACATATATATATATATATATATATATATATATATATATATATATATATATATTGTTTTTAATAATTAGTCAAAAAATTAAGTTAAGATAATATAACTTTGGACATTCAGTGCCAGTCTCAATACTCTTAAATGTAAACGACATCAAATGAAGTGTTTGTAATTAATGGTGATTAATTATAAACACTTTA
>JARJEC010159483.1:0-12058 GCA_030264575.1 Tachinus sp. AB-2021 | reverse complement strand
ATCTTTGTTCATTCAGATTATAATGTTTACCAAATCAAGTACTAATGTTTATTGAATTTCTACCATTAGCATAATTTGAATTTTTGTGTAATTTAAAGACTTGAAAATTTGCAAACCGCATGGATGCTCGATAAATTAATTGAACCAGCAGCTATCTGTCATCGCAGTAAACATTTAGAGCTTTATAATATCTTAATGGGTTAATTTTATAGCCACCAGTAAAACACATTAATTGGAATTGACCATTTTACAACATATTAGCGCTCTTAAAGTCAATATATTAATATGGCATATCCTTCCTGCATATTTATTTATGGAAACAAATTAAGACCGGAACTTTTTCAAGTGGCCGCCCACAGTGTTACAACACGTCTAGCAGCAAATTTATAAATTGCCATAATATTTCATTTCTCAAGATATGATACTTTTTGCGACGCAAATAAAATTATTTCAAAGACAAACAATGATTGCTTGGATATTACCTTTTTTTACAGACGGTATATGCCCCAAGAAAATTATAGTCACACCATTTGAGAACATGGAGTAAATTGTCGGGCATAAAGAGTTGTTTATTATTTATGGTGCATTATATGTTTTTTTTTTTGGTTTAAAGCTTACCTTGCTCACACTCGTCAATGTCCTCGGAACAGTCGACTCCTTTGTATCCCGATGCACAGCTGCAAGTGTATGAACCGTTTATAGGACTTGTGTCGCATATGGCATCAGCGTGACATGGATTACTCGTACAAGCGTCATCCAAGTGACACAACAAACCTGAAACAAAACGGAACGAGAATTAGCGTCACATAATAAAATCGACTTGTACAATTTTTACCACTTTTAATACACCATGACCAAAACAAACTACAGGTTAAAAAGCCATAACGTATAGTGCTTAAAATATTTTTTACCACAACACATATACACCTGTTGCTATAAGCTAGCATGGTGTGTTATTATAAAAAGAACCAGATTTAACGACCTTTTAATTACAAGAAATTGCTGGTTACAATTAATAAACGCTTTCATATTGCACCGAAAACCTATATACGCCAAACTCTACTCCTGATTTTATTGCGCAATTACCGATCGTGCTTGTAAATAAAAGAGGAAAGTTGTGCTTTGAGGAAGCTCAAATTCGCTGATTATACCACGGTATGAAATAACACCAAATTAATATCTTTTAAATTCAAATGAGTTTTGCAAGCACGGGGACACACTCGATTGATTTTCCAATTTCGTGTATGGCTCCAAGCTACCACTGGTAATTTCGCTGACTGTCTGCAATCATTTTACATCGAACTAAGTCGCATCCAGATTGAAACATAAATGAAAGTCGACGTGTAATATAAATAATATCTAGATTAGTAAGTAATTTTGAATGAATTAAGAGAAATAAATGTGGAAAATCATCAATAAAAGCGCGCCACGCCTTTAGAATGCGTACAATCTCCTGGCCTGCAAATCTTGCATGTACGTCTGAAGTGAAAAAATCGCACTTTCTATGATCAAATTTGGTCGGATCATTTCTAAATGTATGTATACGGTATCAATTTTATAATAAATTATGTTGCATATTCCATAACAGAAACACATTAATGTCGCGCCTACTTTATATTCATGCTCGATATTGGAGAACACCATAAGGTTATCGATGGAATATCAAATTTTTAAACGTTTTCAATTAAGTTATTTATATGTATGGCAATTCCTCCGTGACTATAAAATATTTGACTAATTTAACGATACCCAATTTACTTGGAATCACATAAATATAGAATGATTTATCGAAACCCGGAATAGCGTTTCAATCCAAAAAACATCTGCACTATTATAATAAAATAGCATTAACATATCTGTAAATTAAGTGGATCTATAACATCAACATTTTTATTTTATTTCCATTTCGTTTAATTTATTTTTTAAGTTGTCTCATTTATATTTTGAAGTCTACACCTAATGCAATCCAAACAAACACGTTCCCCACTTATGTAGATATATGGACGGAGTGTCAACATCGCAGGTATTGTTGTGAGAGATCATTAAAGATAGGTGTGGTTACTTGACCAGTCGGTCTCTTCGCAGCGGTGTAAAAATAACATGATGAATGGACTATCCTCCATTATACTAATACTTACTATCTAATAATCGGGATACGAAAAGACCACGCCTAATACTTCTTTGTGCCTGTCTTCTTCAAAATGACAAACGGAAAGTAAAAAAGCAATAAAGAAAACTTGCTGAGAAGCATTACTTTTGGAAATTTAATTAAAGCCCGACACGAACTTTAACAATTTGGAGTGAGAAATTCATAAAAAACTACAATAGTTAGGATAACCCTTAAATGTGTATTATTAAATATATTAAGAAAATAATCCCATTTTTCTTGTCCCTGCCTTGGGGTAGTTCATGTACTATTGATAAATATCTTATAATAAATATATAAATTGCTGGGTTCATAAAAAATAATGCTTGTGATACAAAAAAAAAATTTATATTTTCAATAGATTCTAGAAAAATTAATTGAATCGCTTATTTCAAAAATTAAATAATAGGTCGAATACACGAACAATTCAAACGATTGCAACTTTATATCTGAAAGTTCTTGCAAATAACATTCGGAATGTAAGCTAAAAACCATCCAAGAGTACTCCCAGCTAGTGTTACACTACGCAATTTACTCTCAGATAGAAAGTGTAAACCATAAATCGCCAAATTCAAAGAACGGCAATTAATTATTGTGGAATTTTTTTCTCTGTAAAATTGAGATAATTGAGATATATCAGACTTTTAAGCGGTTTCTTGGAATTGTCTAAAATATTTTGAAATTGAATTTAATTTTAGCAAAGGCTTCTCATATATTATTATGTATTTGCGACAAACTTATTCAAATTTTCTTGCAATTTAAAATTTTTTATTATATATTTTTTATTTCTTTTTAATTATTGTTATCTATATGTATTGTGTATTATGTACGTTGAGTGATAATTTTGTATTTAAAAGGTATACTAATCCAAAATAGTATAGCAAAATTGGCCACAGGTTTTCATTGACGTACACTGCTGTCAAAGCCTAGACGGCATATTATATTATGAGCACGCGCAAGCTCAGTATGCTACAATAATTTTAATCTAAAGATAAAATCAATTATCAAATCTCACGTTGCTGCAACAATCAATTGCAGAGAATTGTTTCACCCTTCATATGAGCTCGTCAGTTCACCTTATTGATTTCCGTATCGATTGAAGCAAACAATGAAAAAAATAATTGATTTATATGTTTAGTGTTACCGCAACTAATAATCGCTCACTTTAATAATTTTAATTAGTTAAGATGCAAAATTATTATAACATGTAAATTACATTTAATAACATATAAAAGTTATAAATAGCAATTAAGATGCGTTTTGTGCCATTTTTATTAAATAAATCGAGACTGAACTACCATGGATGAAGTCAGACGATTTTTAACATACAATTGACTCTTCGGTTATTTGTATTTGTGGGTTTAGCATCTAGAAGATAAGATTAAATAGCCACGTACGTTATGTTGGTCAAGCTGTAGCTATGTGCACCACTTTACTATAAAAGAAACAATTTTTCCGTGTTGCATACTATGCAATATGCTGCTGGACCCGTTCGGTATTGATTATCACATAGTACATTTAGGTTAGTGTGAACAATAGAGAATAGTTATTCTGTACAATTTCATTATATTGGTAATTGCACTCTCGGAATGACAAACACAATGAATGTAAACAAAATTTATAAAATAAATAGTTCTTTTTTACTTAGAAACTTAGAAGAGGCACAGACAAAATGTTAACTACCAGTGGAAAAATTGGGGCAAACCTAAAAAAAAAATGTTAATTGTAAATAACTATTGTATGTAATAAAAATATTCAACACATGGAAAGTGTATTATTGAGAATTATTGGATATATAAGTTTCTATTAAAAAAAATAGTCTGATGTTATAAACGCGTGAGTATTTCAGCAATAAATCATTTAAAAGTGCATCATAAATTCTACTAGAATTTGCAAAACTGTCAAAGGAAAATTAGAGCATCGTCATAACCTACCAGTTTTTCCAGGTGTGCATCTGCAGTAAAAGCTGCCAACTCTATCGATACACGTAGCACCATTAAAGCAAGCAGCTCCAGCGCAATCATCGATGTTCACCGAGCAATCGCCTCCTGTCCAGCCGTTGACACAAATACAAGAAAATCCTCCTACGCTGTTAGTGCAAGTAGCTCCATTTTGACAAACCGATGGACGAAGCGAGCACTCATCCACATCCTGCTCGCAAAATCGTCCGGTGTAAGTCGGAGGACATTGACACGTGTAGCCATTAATACCATCAACACAAGTAGCACTATTCTGACATTGATGGCCCGGACAATCATCGATGTTCTCTTCGCAATTCTGGCCTCGGAACCCTGAAACATTTTAAAAACAAAATAATTAATATTTTTATTAGCAGTGGGTTTCATAAAATTCGATTCAAATACAAACAGGTTGGTCGGGTTTTCATTAAATGTATAGCCTATAACTTATAATAAAAAAATAAGAGAGAGGATGTTTCTAAATGTGCGCATAAATTATTTGCAACCAATAAATTACATAGCAAAGTAAGCACCTAACAATATGCCGGAATGCAAATTGAGGTTTGATCTAATAGTGAAAAAGTTTTTTGATAATTACGTAAGTATATATAATATAAATAGTAAATGCTAATTTATTTGAAATATTTTATAAATACATAGTTAGTACCATGAAAGGAAAATGTTTTTTTAAATAAGGTTTAATAATTCATAGCCGGTGTCAAGTTCGGCTTCAATAATTATGAAACAATTTAATAGGTGGTGGGTAATAGTTGTGCACGCGATCTTTTGAGCATATCGCAATTCCCTTGGCAGTGGAATGCCGTTGCACTGGGAACCACCCGGGGTTAGCACGTTCCTGCACTGCCCTATACACCTAAACATTTCCAAGCGGCCCCGTTTCTTTTGTCCACTTCATTAGCATAGAATCAAGACTAATCACACAATATAGTGAATATATTGCACAATGGCAGGGGTTGCCGTGCCTCGGACCACAAATAATATAATTCATTCAACGTTCTCAATTAAGCGATACTTCATTTCATGGACAATCAATCCAATCAATTTTTATTCTGTTGCACAAGCACAATAGCAGCATGTAAATGTTACGCGGCATTAGCTGTAACATACATTAAATTCTGTAAGTAGCGTGAATTTAAAACTAATAACATTTCCTCGAGGTGCCCCAATACGTACTTATCTTTAAATCACTATAATAATCATAAATCAATCGATGCGTTTACCTACGGCTGGAAACCACTCACGATCAAGCAAAATGATGACATTGACATGTTTCCAGAAAATTTGTTCAACAACTCAAGTACCAAGGTACATAACAATCTATTAGATTATATTTCATAAAGTATCACTTATTCGTGAGTGAATACTTGGGAACGTCTGGTTTGTAACAAACGAATACATGCATATGTGTGTCGTTTTGTATTTGTGTACATATGTCATATACTTGTCTGCATCGTATGCTTTTATTGTCGAGTATAGACACTTGAAGGAGTGGCGCACAGTCGTTTACATTTTTTCTTATCAACAATTTGATATATCACAATCTATCACGAACCCGCTCAGAGAAAATCTAACCATTAAACTTTATTATTTATCATTTGTGAAACTCATTGTTGGAGATCTGATACCCCAGGTGCTAAAATATTTTAATACCGTACTCATGATTGCAAACTTTTGTGGTTGTTGCACGACAAAACTATTTAAATACTTACATGCAAATACCGTTAATATTATTATATAACTATACAGAAATATTATACACAATAAAGATGGAATCTTGTAACTACAAAAACTATTTGTATTAATTTGCATCCTAATAAAAAACTATTGAAATAAATTCAATCGTAAGTATTGAATTAATTCACGTGAATATTTAATATTTTTTTTCAACCAAACTTAATATAATTGATTTAACATTTAGAATTTTTGCACGAATTCTGCATTTACCCAACCCAGTAAGTCTCGATTGTCGCTTTAAAGGGAGAAAAATTGTTTTAATTGAAAGTTTTATTTATTTTTATTGATTCAATAGGATGGAAATAAATCATATTGAACAAGCGCAACTTTATTTTATCAGGAGTAATAAATCAAACCTATAAATAAATAAAAGTAAATCGACGTTTTTTTAATAAGATTTGTAAGATAAACTAGATCTAATGGAATTTCTGCACTATTTTCTTTGCAGAGAACAACTTTTACTCGGCTCAGATAACTGTTCCTCCTCATAATGTTGCATATATACACATTATTATGTTTAATGACACATATCATTAAATTGCAACATTAAAATAAAATTTTATTCTCAACGGATTGCAATAAATGACATTCAACGCAAAGAAAAATTGATCGTGTTCATAGATGGTCTCGACTTGTAGTAACCGAACGTAGCCGTCACGGTGGCATTATTTCCTATCTTCTTTGCTCAGTAATAAATTTATTTATTTAGAATGTAATTACAGATATACTGGGTGTCCAGAATTAAATAACATTGCTATATTTGAAATTTAAAAAGATATTAAATAGCCGATTTAATATCTTAAATGGGCAAAGATGTATTTTGTGCTCTTTCTGATGTACTTTAAAAGAATTTAAAATTCCCTTCAGTATTAATTATTTAATAATTAATTATTGCTTCCTATATTATAAAATTTACCAACAATATTTGTTAACAAAAGTTACTCTATTGGTTAAAAGAAACATAGATATGTGTTCAAATCAATTGTTACACACAGGGTGTTCGAGAAATATACAGTAACTATCTTATTTTAAACGGGCACCAAATTGAATTTTTACATAGATTTAAAATAATGAGTAGTCCGTAGTTTTTAGATGAATTGCTTAGACCCGCTTTTTGTAAATCTCAGATAAAGCATGTATGGCGTTATTCTACAGATAAAACAAAAAATCTTTTTTCAATAGACGGATAGGCGTAGATTAGAATAAATACTGAGATAATGTATACCGTCGTGTACAGATCACACAATAACATCAAAAAATACTTGTCACAAATGAAAAGAAACTGTCAGTATAGGTTATCTGTGCAAAATTTAAAGTATTTAAAAGAAGCGCTACAGATAGAATTTGAGCATCGGGCAACAATCTTGTCCAAGGTCTAATCGATCAAAAAAAAACACTGTCCACATATTCATAAACATTAATAATTTAGTAAATTCCACAACGAATTCGCACAAAAAATGAACTACTTTCTGACATTTGACCAAATAGTATTACCAACTCTTTGTTTAATCGAGGAATAGTTATGCGTTGTTTATAAAAGCGAACAAGGGTCTTCATATAAATTTATACTTTGGAAAGCAATTCTCCGAATTATGCGACGTTTGTAAATGCTGACATTATTAAGATTAAAACATCTGTTACATAATACTATATTATGTAAATAAGAGCGGAAAATAATATAACTTAAATGACTCCTTCACAAATTCAAATCTTTACTTTCATATTTTCGAAGTTGCTTATAACATCTTCAATCAGTTCACAATAAATTCTGTAAAATTCATGACAAATGGCATTTTCAACTCTAATGTTCGGGGTTAATCTAAATAAACACAGGAACACATTGCCAAAAGTGAAATCAATTCTTTCCTAAAAAATTTCTTGAAAAAATCTCAATGGGCCCTTATTCTATGATTACTAAAATAGCGTAACCTGGCAAATGACACTATTTCGGTTATCTCCACTCTTCTACTCGCTGTGAACTGCGCGTTTAAAACTTATGCGGTTAGTTTAAATCACCCTGTATAATAGCAAAATTTGAAAGTTCTCTTCAAAGTCAGATTCTGCACAAAATGCTGATAAAATGAAAGGTATCACACAAAAAACAGTATTAGTTGAATTGAACCTGTGATATAAATAAATAAAACAATTGTGTTCCAATATATTGGAGGACAACGGAGTGGGGAAAGCAAAACCAAATAAAGGGAAGTAAATTATACAACCCATGTGCCGCATGCAGGCCAATTGAAAATTTATTGCGGCTTAATCATGCTTTTTATATTTTTATTTTTTATATTTTTTTAGCCAACTACACGAATTTGGTTGGGAATCCATGTTCTAAATAAACGAAAAAAGGACAGAGGGCCAAAAAAAATTGAGGAGGACCTGCAAAAAGCAGAATACAAATGATGAGATGATAAAGTAAAAACGTAACTGATCGATCTTCAAAACTTAGTATTGAACCAATGTCACGCTTCTCTGATTACAACATATTATCACCACTTATTAAATTTGGCAGTTAAACAATGTATTATGTAAGACTCAAAATAAACTAGATAAAAAATGAGTGCTTATAACATTTATTCAGTGCAATGGAGCTAATGGCTAGCAACTTCGATGTTCATTATAGGAACTTTTATTAATAATATTATACTAAACAATTTTCAAAAATATCATTATTCAGGTATCAAAAGTTTTCATCTGGCTCTTGTACATACGGATTTTGCATAAATACATTAAGAGTAATACTGTTTGATAAATTGCAAATTCGTCTCGATTCTTACATCTAGTAATTTTAGATTTTTATGCAATATTTAAGTATGCCGCCAAATTCAGTATTATAATCTTCAAATTACTGTTATTCAAATAACGACATTTTTTAAATTGAATTTATAAGTTGAATGTTTATTCATTGAACTTTGATTTTTATTATGAGGAATAAATTTATCAATTTTGCTAATTAAGTTTGTTCAAATAGATGATGCATAATTGGTCGTTTTTTATATTATTTCGACTGTTTTCGATTGACTTCTAGTAAGCATAATAGTTAAAATTAAAACAAATAAATTAATATTAAAAATAAATTCACTATTTTTCAACTATTTTTGATAAAAATCATCAGCTTTTTGGAAAAATTAATTGTTTGATATGATCCATGGAATCTGTAACGCATATTTTAAACAGATAACACCATATAGTATAAAATATAATAAACCTATTGTTATCATAGATAATCCGAGAAAAAAAAACGTTAAAAAGAGGAAGTTTGTTGACAATTTAAAAATGAATGAATAGGAGTGTGTAAAACTTGATCCAAATTGTGGCCATTACAATACACAATGAGCCGATATTTGTATGATTTTAAATCAACAATTCATACGCATATTAAATCTTTGCGGACCATATTTCCATATCATCATTGCAATAAAATCGCGAGATAATATAATCAAAGAAAATAGTCAGGGTGTAGCGGAGATTAGAAGCTTCCCACAGTCGTGCCTCCTCATGGCACTCGCCAAGCGCACGTACTCAGCAAACTTACAACGTTGCCAGTTCACGATGAACCATTGTTACTATGACTGATGACAAACACGTGGTTTAACACATACTTAATAACCCCATCCTCGGACTTAATTACATGTAACAGTGCCGTTTAATTACATGAATATATTTATAACAGCCCGACAAATAAAAAACGATGAAATTCGGTGTACAGGTTTTCCTACCGGTACATTCAATTAAAATAATTTCGACGTGCATTCTCCATTAAATACCGAAATGTCCCCGCCGAATCTGTCAACTCGCCTCCCGGAGAGAACTGGTTCCGTAACATTAATGGCACGATATGCATCCTCCTTACATATTTCGCTTTATGAAAATGCAAATCTTGAATCGATTCTTGGGGTCGGAGTCGACACAGTCGAACAAGCAACGTGTACAATAAAATGGAAAGGAAAGTGCTAGATAACAGATAACTATAGACGTTTTGTACGATCGTCATGTTTCGATATAGACTTCATAATACTTCCTTGTTTGAAAAATGCGAATATCTTAAGAAATCTTGATTAGAATTGGTTCAGTAACACACAATAAATAAATAATAAAATGAGAATACTAATTTATGTAGCAGGTCTTGATAAAATAACAAAAATTTAACACTAATTTTCTACACAATGGATATTACTTAAAACTGATTGCTGCGTCGATTGTCTTGTGAAAAATAAATCGCATCATCATCGTCGCATTAATCGAACAATAAGTTATCAATTATTATTTAAAATTGAAAAGGTCTCGTCAAGATTGCATATGTAAGTGGTTTGAATGGCAGGATAAAAAACGCGCGAATAATGATGAATTCCATTTATTGTTGTGTCTTGTACCTCCTCGGGCGCTGTGTTTTACGATTAATTAACTAATTATTCCCGAACTGGGTTTACACGGATTTTCTATTTGATATCTATGTTGGGATATTTTGTTTTTATGTAGCCTCAGGTTGGGAGTTAGTCGGGACGCCCTGAAGAACATTCTGGTCGAGACACCCCGAGGACCCAGTGTCGACACCATGATGCACGCACCATTCTTCCATTACTCCACTACTCCACCTCCTATACTCGGACACTGTGAGAACCAACATTTACCGCCCATCAACATTCACATGCTGGTATATTTCCCCCGCAGAACGAATTGTTCTAATAGATTTTCGCTCTAATCACTCTTCCAATTAGATCATATAAATTAACAAGGACCATGATTAATATTTACACATTTGTTTGAGCATGAAATGGTTGCTCATTTGCGTCGGCGGTTAATAAAAAAAATTAGTAAACACTTCACGCTACGGGTACGCACTAATTATAGCGCACTTTTCCAGTGGATTACTTCGGAATCTATCATTTCACACGATTGTTTTCAAATACTTAAATGCCGAACAATATCAATTGGATAATTGCAAAAGAACCATTTACATTAAGCCGATATTGGCGAAATGTCAAGGGAAACATATTTTTCCAAATGTGGAGTTTATAATTAATTGCGGTTAGTACAACGTTACTCCAATTAAGCCCTAAGCGCAGCTTATAAAACATGATTTACTGCTTATTTACTATTAAAGCTCGTTTAATGCTATAAACATGAGTACTTGAATATTAAAAATTATATTTTAATAGATGTCACTGGAGTATGTATTAACTCTATTTATATCAGTTAATGCTAATATATTAATTGGAAATGGATTCCTTCAGTGGCATTTTCCTATTTATTACGTTTCAAACAACATTATTAACACTATAGGCAAGAAAAGAAATGAAATAGAACTTCCAAAGGTTTATCACTAATGAAAACAAGATATATGTTTAATAGCATACATATACTAGTACAGAGCCCGCCCAACAGGGCGGCATAAAATGTGCAATATTTTAAATATATATTTTTCTAATATAATAATTATATATTTTAGTAAGGTAAGTTTAGTAATATTAAAAATTTAAATGAAAAGATAAAATTAAAAAGTCATAGAGTATATTTTATTTATGCATTATTTGTACATTCAAAAATTAGCTAGAAATAATATAAAAATTAAACAAAGGTAAAAGAAAATACACAATAATAATCTTAATAGATTCATTTATCAAAAACCTAAATTAAAAGAAAAAACACAAAAAGTGGTATCGCATATGAATCAAATCAAGCTGCTTATACTGTGGTCTTAACAAGCACATAGAAAGATTGGAGATTCAAGAAAATGCAGAGCACAACCCACTTTGTGAGGCATATGAACCCAAGAAGCGCTGATGACAATCGTTTGGACTACATAGAAAAAATAACATTATCAAATGAATAAGATGAAGAAGTGCAAAATAGTGCGACCAAAACCACCGTAGGGCGACGCTTGATGAACCACGTACTTAAATTGCGCATACGACAAGATCAGAAGTCCTTGAAGAACTAAACAAAAAATTAAGAAAATAAACGAAAAACAAATAAACAAAAAAATAAAATGATAATTTCAAAAAATGAAAACGGCTACAACAACGAAAAAAGAGACAAAATATAACAAAAAAGAAATTAAATTTACAAAATTATAAAATAAACTAAAAATATACAAACAATAAACAAACATTATTATATATTAAAAAATAAACAAACATTATAAACAAAAATAAATTTAAAAAAGAAAAACAAAAATAACATATTATATATAATA
>JARJEC010159459.1:0-26441 GCA_030264575.1 Tachinus sp. AB-2021 | reverse complement strand
ATTTTATTGTTTTTTAATAACAATTCTATTTTGATTTTGTATATTTATTATAACAGACCGGTTTCTATAAATAAATATCATTTTCATTGAACATTAATAAATTCTATAAAATTATAATATAATTCAGAAGAAGATATAAAGTATCCTAAATATTTAAGGTTATATTTGATTTTACCGCCAACATGTTCTGGTAACTTTTAGTTTTTAACTGACATATGCACAAATAATTTGATTTTACCGTCAAATTTTGTTTCTAATTTTTAGTTTACACAAACATTCGAGACGTATGAAGTCACAATAATACGAGTTTTCCCATGGTTGCCAGATTTAACTGTAAGTTAGTTAACCGACAATTAAATATTGCTGGTGTAATGTAAATTATTTTAAACTGAAAGTTAAAATTAAATAAAGATTAAGTAACTGCCACTTTTAACCGACAGTGGTGCAAACGAGCCTTAATCTAATAACAAAATCATTAATGTAAATAAGTTGTATATTTCATTTCTTTATCAGATCATTATTAATGGTTCATAATATACTTGTAGATACTCATATATTATCATACGTCAGGTATTTCTAAAAAACGTCAAATTGTATTTTTCAAATTATCGAAGAACTTAAGGAGACAAGTTGCATAATCTCAAACAAATTTTCTTTTGCAAGTATCTGACAAAAGAATATTCTTAAAAAATAAAATTATTAAAAAAATGTGTGAAGAATGAGTTAACAAAGATGTAGTTAAATTTTTAGTTGCAATTATTAATTAACTAACGAGAAAAATGTCTATAGCTAAAATATAGTACTTTTATGATTTCTAAAAACAAATTTGTCATTTACAAAATTAAAATCAAATAAGTAGTTTTGAAGGAGTAGCATTTTGGAAAGTGTTTTTCTTTTATTCATTAAACATTTTGTAATTGGCAATGATAGTTTTTGTTTATACAAGTATTTTTCACCATTTAGTAAATTCGTTTCCTTTTAAGAGATGAACACAAAAAAAATTGTAAACATTTTAGCCAACTTGTCATACTAACTCGCGTCAAAAGGCCAAATCTTGACATATGCTATTTTATTAGGGCTACCCGATAATTACATGTAAAAAATCGCATAGCGCGAGGACAAACAAAGGATATTATTATATACTGAGGTCTGAGAAGTATGTTGTTGTAGTTAATTAATTAAAATTTAAAATAAATAAAAAAGAATTACATCGCTTGATTTTATCATATAGTGTGGATAGTGTCACGGAAAATATATGAAATAAGTGTACCGTTGCACAGTGGGGCAAAATATTGCAAAAGCTGGAATCAAAACAAAAAATTAAACTCAACCTGCACAATTTATATTATTATTTTTGTAAACTACATTGGGTGATATAAAAACGTATGTGCTTTTATTATATTTTCCTCTTCCCCCTTTAATAATTAGTTGAATCTGCCGTTGTGCCGAAAGGGAGTACCGTTATAAACAAAATAATCAAAAAAAGATTATAATTTACAATTAACTTCTAGTAAAAAAAATATGATCTTTTTTTAACTTGGTATTTAATGTTTAGACACAAAACTGTTTATGAACTCATCTCGATTCAGTCTCAATTTATTTTTTTCTAGTTGTCTATACTCATTGTAAAAATAATTTTTAAAAAAACTTGCACGTCGCAATATATTCTCGTGTCATAGAATTTAAAAAAAACTCTAAAAAAAAGTATGTTTTTTTGTAATATTGTTACATAGCAGTCTACAAACATCGCAAATCTATATGGTTTGAGAGGAAGAATAGTTGGTTTAAATTAAACCAAACTAATCTTAAACCTTTTACGGCGGAGAAATAATAATTTGTAATGTGCTTATGTTTCCTTTTCGTTCGTAATAAAAGTATTAGTATTATTATTATTATTATATGTATTATACCTTATGAATTCTTGATACGACAGCGCGTTTAACAAAGTTGTAATTAACTTATAATTTTTGTTTGTTTGTTTATTTGTTAGCAGGTTTAAGAGGAAGAATAGTTAAATAATCATGTGTAATTTGTAATTTATTATGAAATTATATAAAAATCTCCTCATTTGTAATTAAAATTTTATTATTATAATTATTATTATTATTTATAATTCTATTTAAAAAAATGTATACGATCCTGATATCAAAAAATAATAAATTATACTGTACATTTTATTGAAAAACAAAGTCAACAATTACTTCCTGTTAAGTTGGAAGCAATTTTTTTTTCATTCTTTGCTAAATAAATAATGAAATACTATTGACTTAATGTTTTTTGCAATATTTTAAAAAAATAACAAATCTTAACATGTGGCTAAATATATTTGTATGTTTATATTTTGATACCAAATATTATTGGCATATGTTTTATTGGCTTCTAATTATCAGATATTTTCCTATTTTTTTTAATGTTGTATTGTCTACGATTTAATGCTAACTTTTGTGGTACCTTAGCCCACTGCGCGTCGTCGGCGTACTCCCGGCAGCGTATTTACAAAATATAGATTAGTTTTAATTACACATGCTGCATTATATAAAAAATATGACGGCAGTCTTCGTAAAGTAGGTAATAGCGCGGTTTGTATTCGAATGATCAGGGCCGCTATTCTCAAGCTCACTCGAAAATTTTCGCATAGAAACCAATTTGCGTAAAAAGTTAAGAATGATATTGCGTTTCTGAATTCTTTAACACTTGTGAATCTCATGTAACTCAAGTCGCATTTCCTTTCTCGTGAATCTGTGGCAACATTGTATATGTAGATTAAACAGCTGCAAAAACAAGAGCGCGAGTTTTATCTCATTCAAACGGTGTCAGTCTCTGATCACAATTTCCTAATTATACAACATTTTTGAGGCGGCGAGGGAAATACTACTACAAAAATTTAATAGATCTTTAATGGCAAAGTATTATTAGTATTAATGAATAGAGGTAACAAACATTTGGGGTGCGTAAGCGGTTCATTTGAGACACTTTTTATTTATATATTCATAGGCAACCTTGTTCACCATAGAAGCTGCACATCAAAAACTTTTATGTTTATTTATACAATATTCGAAAAATATCTCTTAAAAATATAAATTTAAAAAAACAGTAGGATATAAAAATTATAGGCAATTAAATTGTCCATCTTTTTTTGAACAGCATATTTGGATCTATCTCTAACCGTACTCATGTTCTTTGATTTATGAATCAAAGAAACAATTTTTTTATTTTTCTTAACTGCTTAAAAGTTAAAAATTTGAAAATATTTTGGAATTCGAAAAGAAAGGCCATTCAATTGCGCTTCTTTCACCTAATAACATGTTTCATTGTACTCCTACCGATTGTGTGCTATTAAAGAAAAACTTAAAGGGGAACATTTTTTAAAAGTTTAATGAGATATCTAAACTGGTCGCTATAATTGCTCAATGTATCTACAACCAACTTCGATTCAATTATTGCACCTTCGCAGCATATTTTCATAAACCCTCTTGAAATTTTCAAGCGTTTCTTGAATTTCCTGCGCAGCTACCATAATACGCGCTAACAAATCTTCTTCAGATTCGACTGGCGTCTCCTACACCAGACTTTTCATAACGCCACAAAAAGAAATCTAGGGGCTTTAGGTCCGGGTATCGTGCCGCATCTCGCACGATCCATCTATCCCCAAACTGTTCGTTGAGGTAGTCGCAAATAGCAAGCAAAAAATGTGCCGGCGCACCTTCATGTTGCAGCCACATCTGTCGGCAAACCCCCATGTGTTAGAATTTGGATTGTCGAATAGTATGAGGGTTTTCGTCAACAAAATAGGGTTGTTGCAAAAGTTAAAAATGTCTTCTCTATTAAATGTTGCTTCATCAGTAAAAAGAACCCACCGTAAAAATTGAGGCTGTAAGCGACAGCGATTTACGAAGCAGAACGAGAAAAGTTAATACGTGGTGAAAAATCGATTGGTATAAGGTTTCAACTTTTTGCTGATGATAGGGGTAGAGCTGTTGTTCTTTCAAAACTTGCCAAAGACATGATTAGCACCAATGTCACGTGCAATGGTTCGAATGCTGCTAGATGGGTTCTGCTCTAACTTATGAAGCACATCTTCTTCAAATCGTACGGTTCGAAGATGTATTGCGGCTCCGCAATTTACTTTATTGACTGCGGAAGTTCCTATATTTTGCAATGGCTGATAAACTTTTGCAAACACTCTATTGGAAAGTATTGGACGATTTGGAAATCGGGCTGTATACAAGCGTATCGCAAGTCTACCATTACAATGTGCTTCGCCGTAAACTAAAATCATATTAGCATAATCTTAAAGAGTATGCTGATTCATAATTCAACTATTTCGTAAGTCAAAATCATAAGCGATTTATGACATTAAATATAGCCAACTTGAAACATAAAGTTTTTGACGTGCAGTTTCTACGGTGAACATGGTTGTCTATGAGTTTATAAATAAAAAGTGTCTCAAATGAACCCCCTTCCTACAATAGAAGTTTGTTACCCCTATTCTTTAACACCCAGTATAAGAGAGGTTTCAGTTGAGAAATGTATGAATTGGTAAACATTTTAATAAGCAAATTAGATATTATGAAATTTTTATCTGCTTTTTGAAAATATTTTTAAAATTAATTTAAAATACACAATCAGAGTAACTCCCTAACTTTAATTTTAGTTGAATTTATGATATAATATGATATTTTTTGTATTTTATTATTTGTATATAATCTAAAAATACTACAATAAACATAATTAATTAGTTATTATAAAATTTACTAATAAAAAACAGATTTAAATATAAAAGATAGGTAACATGTTTGAATTTGTAAGAATCAATAACACTAATTACCTGCTTTAATTGCGATTAAATCAGGTAATTATTGATATAAAACTCATATTATAATTATTAATTTTATTAATAATAATATACAAGTTTCTTCGTTAATAAGCAACCATCATTTCAATGAACATTAATAAATTCTATAAAATTATAATATAATAAAAAAGAAAATATCTTATATATTAAACGGTATATTTGATTTTACCCCCAACATGCTCTGGCAACTTTTAGTTTTCAACTCACATATGTACAAATAATTTGATTTTACCTCCAATATTTTCTGATAATTTTTAATTTACATCAACGTTTAAGACGTGTGAAGTCACAAACAAACTGATAATTAAATATTGATGGTTCAATGTAAATTATTTTAAACTGAAAGTTAAAATTAACTAAAGACTAAGTAACTGCCACTTTAGACTGATAGTGGTGCAAACGGACCTGAGTGAACTTTATATGTATTGTTAGTTAAAATCTCTAGAAGATGCATAAAATGTAATGCTCGATTTGCTGCCTCAGAAATCTAAATATTGTTTATTTATTTTCTTATGATAAATTAACGTACGGTGTATTAAAAACAAGTAATACAATTTGAGACTAAAAAAAATGTATTGTATTATGTCTATAATTTTATTGAAATTACTAAAATGGAAAAAAATCAGGTTTACTACACATAAGTAAAGTCTAATTCTATCACTGGTCTAATTACGCTGACCGGCTCGTGCGCCCAACTGTTAGACTCGTGATTAAATGGTGCACTTTACTCACTTGTTCTAAAAATAGCTATTTTGTCACGGAATCAACCGTGTATTTCTTTAAAACCAAGGTGCAGCTTTTATCGATTTTTACGACCTTTGATAGCCAGTTTTATCAATATAAATCATTTTTTACAAATTTTAATTTTTTATTATAATCCGCATCTGTATATAAATAACCCCGATTTATATGATATTTATAATCTAATTTTTTAACGTTTGTTGAAGAAACTTAGTTTATTTATATTAAAAAAGTTATTTTTATTAAAAAATGTATCTCCTCTTACTACTTAAAATTAACTAATTTGAATAATGTGGTTTTTGAAATAAATGATTTAATTTCATTTAGAACTACATTTTTTAGTAATTTTCTATTAATCAAATTAAAAAAGTAAGTCTCCTTAGACACCATCTTACATTAGACTTTTCAAAATAAAATTCCAATAGTGTGGCCATATCTATCGCATTTCTCTATTTCTACTTATGCGCAGCCACTCTTTGGCCAATGCAGGTTAATTCTCATTCTCATTCATTCATTGCCCTTAAATTGTTATATATTGAAACGATAGGATTTTCAGACTCACATGTCGCTATAAATGTTTTACTTTTAAAACTTCTATATAAATTAAATTAATTTCAAAGTTATAGTCTTAAAAAGTTGGAAGCAATAATTAAATAAAATCGGTACCTTGCTAAAACACATTTTTGTAAAAAAAATTGTATAATAAAATACTGATCGGAAAAATTGATCCAATGTATTTGGTTTGCTCTTATAACATAACATTACTGTAACAGTTTTTGATTGTTTAAATTTGAACATTTTTAGTTGATCGCTTGTTAATGTCAATCAAATTTGTTCGATGCTTCTCTAAAATAATTTTAAAAAATATATAATTTTGATAAATTTAATTCTTTTGCAAATAAATAGAATAAAAAAATCTTTTTTTTTTCTTTAGCTTCTATAATTTTATATTTCAATTTCCAAAATAAACTATAATAATTATTCATGTTTAATGTACCTACAAAACAAACTAAAATATTAATTCCAATACAAACAAGAAGGATTTATAAATCTAGCAATGGGAATTAAAATAATTAATTTCCCTTCGCTGGCTTTGTCTGTTGATGCAACTTTAGTTAAATCGAAAATTATTTTGAAATAGAATTCTTCTAATAATTTTAATCGCTGTTTACAATCTAAGATGCGACAAAAAATATTTGTTAAGTACGAGAAATTGAATCACGACACGTAGCGGTGCTGCAATCGTACGAAACCTGCAATATTCTGTCATACCGTACATTGTACATAGTTTTTTGTACTTGCGCTTGTAAAAATTAAGCAAAATATAATTTAACACGGGGATAACAACAATAATCGAATATTGAAAAGTAGACAACCAAGTACATACTATTTGTGGTAATACGTAAAACTGAAAATCTATTAAATGGGGTATTTTCATTGCCGGAACAAATATGAATTAATTGAGTGATATTTATTATTAAAAAAAAAATGTTTATTGCACTTTAAATTTTATAACAAATATATAATAAATACATTTGCCTTTATATTAGTGGCACATAATCATAGTTATAAAAATTTATTAGAAAAACTTCATGAAATTGATCTATACAGGATTGCAACAAATAGGACAAAACATTTCATTGCACGATAATGTGCCAGTAATGTAAAAGTATCTTGGGCTTGTGTAAACATTTTGAAATTGTTCTTTAATTGTTTAATTATCAAATTGATAATTTACAAGTCGAAACTTACGTCGTAATTGATTTTCAATAAATATTTTTGTGGTAAAAACTTAGTAAATTGTTTTATTTTATAATGAAGTGCCACGTAGTAGAGGTCAAAACCATCCTTATAATATACAAACGCAACCAACGTTGTGAGCTCATATATAACTCTAATTCCTCATAACGTTTTGCCTTTTTTTTGTTATATTATAATCCTTATAGCATCTGGAATGCTGTGTTAAATTTTCGTTTGGAGGTCACTTCGACGGTATATATCACCAAAAAGGTGGAATTAGTTTAACCGTTTGTATGTTGTATATTATTATCAATTATCTTTTCATAGTTTAAAATTTGTTATTAATATATTAGCAAGTCTTTCAATCGAAAATGGTACAATTTAAAAGGTATTATATATTATAATATTTGAATTTATAAAATTATTGTTTCTTTCATAATGTTATGTTATAATTTGAATCAACTGAAACTCGTCTTCTTCGCATGCCATATCCGTTGCACAGGTTGACTATCAATATTACAATCTGCACTTTAAGACTGTACGGAATAGTTTAATTTATAGAACGATTTCCTATACGTATTTCGTGTTCATTTTTATTTATATCCAATATATATAGTTCTAGAATTTTAAGATTGCAATTATGAATTGTCTTTTTGAAAATTATTGCATAAACTCAAAATACGTGTGAATAGTATAAATAAAAATACCAAATATCGAAATGGTCAAAATAACCTAAATCATCAATGGAGACTCAAATTACAAATCAATATAATTGCAAATTTTACTATAGAAAATGAAAAATTTATTCTAATTAAACTTTTATGTATTTACCAATAATAACATTTCCACAATTTTTCTCAAGTTTACAGAGAAAAACTGATACGAGTAAACAATTTTTATTATTATATAATAATAATTGTCGTATATGACGGGACATTATTCAATAAATTCTCAATTAAAGATATACAAATTTATGCAGATTCAATCTTGGCTTGTTATTATTGATAATGAATGCATATAGAATTATTTTTGACATTACTCTGAATGAATGAATAAGTCTTTGTATGTACGATAGTGTATACAGTAGGGCTTTTTTCAAGTGAATATCGAGCTTGAGGTCCTTCGGCCGTGTGTGTTCAATTAAGGTTTGTTACTCTAAAAATTTGTCACCGATCATTTGAGCGTAATTAATTGTTTCTTAATGGTAAATGGTACCAGTCGGCAATAACGCGGGAACCATCTAAGTTCTGACGTTGCTAATTTTTTAAATAATTTGCAATACGCCGTACTGGATATGCTACTTTGGCCGTTAAAATTTGTATATTATATCAAAAGTCTAAAAAAATAAATTTATAACAACTTGAAAATCAGACAGTACTTGTGAAAATTGAAAAAAATATTTTTCCGAAATCAAAATGTAGTACATATTTTCATACTTTTATTTTATAAATTAATAATGTTTAAATTTATACATTTATATATTATGTAACGCCAGTGGACATGAAATGTAAAGGTTATGGGTTCCATCCCCATCCGAGGTGAATTTTTTAAAACATTTATTTCAAATGGAGTAATGGCGTAGTAATTATTTAATTATTTATTAATTATAATATTCTAATTTCAATTTATTGTTTATGTACAATTATATCGCAATAAAATTTGACATGTCTTACAAGGTAAGTAATTTAATCAAAGTGGGTAGACCTTAGGTGTCTTTTTTAATATTTATGGTTATATAACATAAAACCTTATCTTTTAAAAAAGTCATGTTTTACCTTTTCAAAAACATCCTGTATAATGTGTTTTGGACTGCTTTTTCACTCAACTAATTTTATATTAAAATAAACTAAATTGTTTTAACTTTTAACGCGTATTTAAAAATTATCAGATTTTCTTTGTAAATACTTTTATTTTATTACTAAGGTAATTTGTATATTTTGTAAAAAGTTTGACATTTAATCACATAAAATAATAACATAGATAATATTATAATAACTAGTTTGTATATTATCTTTTTTTTAATGTCACAAATTCTAATACCAAACGACTGCCGCGCACTCGTATTTTTTTGAAGATTGGTATTAGAATGAGTTTCATTTATAAAATAAATATCAATAAACGAACCACGAGATTATATTTGGCATGACTATAGGCCGCGTAAGTTATTTAACCAACAGAAATTCATCATCTTAGCATGTTTCGTGAGAACAAGGTTCCCTACCCTGACTAGTATACACTCTGTTTGGCTTCATGATTAGAGCTTATGAAAGTGGTATAGGCGATGTTACGTTATTCCATTGCTTTTAAATAACTAAAATAACCATAACAATGAAATAAATAAACTTATATTGTCAAACTCGCTAATTTCAAATGCACTTATGCTATTACTGTTGAGAATATAATTTTTCCATTTCAACCAATTATTTATTAATTTATTATTAAATTCATTATTTGCTACTATACTATGCGTTGCTAAGATAAATTTACGGTGATAATAATTTATTTTTACTTATCAATACACTATGAGATAGGGCAGTTTACATGTGATTTTATTCAAAATTGTATTCTCTGCCAAATAACAATATTTTTAGCTTCATAGAAGTCTTTTTGTTCAAATGTTTGATTAAATGGTCGCCTAATTGTAAATCTCACTATTAATGAGTAATAAAATTTTACCAAGCAATGACTGGTTTAGAACATATCTAAAATATCTGTCTGACACTATGCAATTTATTATATCAAAAATTGTACAGTTTATTGAAATACGGCATTTCATTGGCTACAATTTTAAATTCAGCAAATGGGATACCGTCTTTCCATAAATTGTACAACTTTTGATATAATAAATTGCATAGTGTCAGATAAGCATAAGAATAATTCACAATATATACACAAAAATAAAATGCAATAATTGATTTTTTCAGATATTATCTTTTGTGCCAAAATATTATACAATATATTTAAATTTCCAATAATTAGTATAACCGAATGTTTAACTGTACTTAATTTATAATATAAAATTATTGTTTTTAATTAAATATTTATTTTAAATTTGTCAATAAAAATTACGTCGGTAGTGATATACTATTGCTTATGATATAGAGATCAGTTAGTAGATCTTATGACATTTGTATATCCCATTTTTTAGTTATTGATAGCACTGTTGGTTAAGTCATTATTCAAGCTGTTGCGTATAGGTTGAATAAACCCTGTATATCTCTTAAGTGGTGATATACGGTTCAAAATAACCTGAGCGATAAGAAATTACTTTTCTAGTAAAGAGTATATAGAATGTTGCAATATGTCATACAATAGTTTCTGCAATATGTTGGCATTATTACAATTATATTATAAGTATGTATTATGTAGCGACATGACAGCGTATTGTGTCATGCGTACTAAGAACCGTTTGTACCTACTTAGGTAAATGAATAAACCAGTTTAAGTCAAAACGTCTTTGACTCACTCACCATGCGTTCGCAGTACATTACAAGTGGCAAAGAGGATATAAATTGTGAAGATTCAAATTGATCAAGAATTGCATTGCAAGCAGGCACCCAGGGCAGGCCAAAGAAGTGGTTGGCCATTTACGCGAGTTTGATCTGCAAGTATCGGAGTGGTGTCTTTTAAACCGCGGATGGAAAATTACTTTAAACACAAATGATATAGTCAATGATGTAAAAAAGAGAGCCACATTGCTCAATTTATTAAATAAAGAGGAGTATAAATTAATATACAATCTATGTATGCCAGACGCATCAGAAGGTAAATGATATGTGGATTTAATAAATATATTGGAAAATTATTTCAAGCCACATAAATCCATTTTTACGGCAAAATAGTTCTTATAATTGCGTAAAAAACGTGCATAGGAGTCTACGAAAATATTGTGCAAGGCTACGCAGTTCAGCCACAAACTGTGAATTTAGAAACTTAGAAATAAATAGTACGCTACGAGATGGATATAATAAAGGAGCCATAAGAGATAGACTCTTCGAAGAGAAAAAAACTACCACATTGTAGAAACTGGTGAATATTGCATGCTCCAAGATGGCGGCACAGCAGATTTCGGACCGTTGGTAAAGAACGAGATCATTAGACAGGTTAGCGCAGCGAGGGGTTCGAGGCAGGACAACCGGCAACAGCGTACGAACGTGAAAAAATCGCAGCCATGGCACTCAAGGTAGTCTTCGAATATATCACCAAAGCGAATGAAATGTAAGGTGTGCGGCAGGAAAATCCACAGCAGTGATAAATGTTTTTTCAAAAATAAATCATGACACACTGCTGGCAAGAACATTGTTTCGTCATACAGCATCAGCCACTGATAACATTTCATTAACTGTTCACCAATTTGTGAGTTTTTGTTACTTGTATATTTTATTCTGAAAGTGTTGTAAATTCCCTAAACATAAATAGAAGTGAAATTATTATAATAAAGACATTATCAGCTTATGATGTGAAATAATGTAATTAGTCGAATTTAGCAAAATATAACAGCTTACTGACTGTACACATCTATCCATAACCTTAATTCTTCTTATTATTATATTATATTATATATTTTAAAATCTTACATTATGTATTAACAAATTAATGCACATTGTAATATAATGAAAAGTATAAGGTACATTCTCAGGAAAATTCTACTTCTATTTAATAGGCCTTGTTATAGTATTAAAGTTAAATTAAAATGATTTAAATACGACATTTTATTAATTTTAATCACATCAATTTGTTAAAATGAGGATAAAACGATTAATTTGAGTAGTGTTATTTTTACGATAATATAATAACGACGTGATACAAATGGTACCATTATTTTGTCATAACCTATTTTAAAACTACGGATTTGTACAAATGCAATACTTTAACACGTGACGTCATAAACGTGACAATTTACAGCAAGCGCATAATGTTAGAATTATATGGTGTTCTATTAAGACATCCTAAAATTGTCATTTACTGCGCACCGTATTGCAATATCCGTAAACCACGACTCACATGCTTTAATGTTTCCCTTCTTAAACTGAAGTGACGTCAGTATAGGAAAAATTCAGACAAAGAGGGATAGATATATCGGCGCATCGGTACACAATATAATACTAACACGACGCGCAATCGTTATTTGACATATTTCAAAACTACCAATATTAAAAAAGGTGTCAAAATGACACGTGACGTCACAAAGCTGATAAAATACTGTACGCGGTATAAATAACACATTTCAAATTAAGCCTCCTTGTGAGATACGGGTCAAAATGACTCGAGGAATACAAATTTGCTTAACTAATTTCACTGTTTGTTAAGTTTTAACTTACATTTACATTTAGTGTATTTTATATCACTGGATAATCAAAAAACTATGATAACAAATTAATACAATTAATAAATGTTATAAAAATAATTAGAAAATGTGAGTTTATATTAAATAATATTAGTAAACATCTAAAAATGTATTTTTTTTAGGTTGGACGAAGCACGAAATAGACTTTTTAATTAACAAATACAAAACTTACATAGCGAAAAAACTATATCCTACGACAATTTTAATAGGAACATTTTGTGAACAATATATGAAATTTTTACGCATTAAAATAATTGAAATGTGTTACCCCTCGTTTGAAATCTATAATATATAAGCTCCCCTTAAGAAACGTCCACAATTAGAACTTCATATATAGACTTAAGAAGGATACCGGAGGTCACTTAGATATAAACGTGTATATATATATATATATATATATATATATATTTATATATATATATATATATATACATTTGCATCGCCGCCTCCTTACACTCGGCGCCACAAGAAATAATGGTGCCACAGCTCTAATATTTGGTTTAGGGTTAATTCTTAATTAGAACTCTTGGAATATTCAAACAGGGGTAATAATTTTTAAATAATTCTATATACATGGATTTGCTATATTGGCAATACGACTACGCCTCAATATGACCAACGAACGGCTTTGCGTCCAATGTATATTTTTTACGCGTACCAGTTTATGTGGCTCACAGCATTATTCATACAATTAGAATCAATTGCTGTCGGCGTTTTAATTTTATCCATAAGATGCGCGCTCGAATTAGTTAATTTTTATTATTTATTAGTATAAAAATAATATATTTCTAGTTTGCTTATTACTGTAACTCATATTATACGCTTAAGCGCGTATTGCCATTTTGACAAAATAATCGGTTCTTCAATTTCTCAAGTAAATATCAATAAGCGTTTACATATAAATATATATATATATATATATATATATATATATATAAATATATATAATCAGATTGAAATAGAGCATAAACTTTTTGTTGATTTTATTTTGTTTATTACTGAAGTGCTGAATAGTATAATAAGCAACCAAATATAATAAAACCACTTTAGTATTTTATGGTAAAATAGTTACAATAGTTACTGTTACTACTTGGTATTTGTAAGTTGTGATTATTGAAAGAAAGTGTTATGACGTTATTGATATTCGTCTTAAACGCTTACTACAAGTTATCTAAAATAACTAGCTCATGACGTAGTAACTAGGGTATTTTGAGAGTAAGAAATATCTAACAACTTGCTACTATAAATGTATCTACAAGCTATAGTAGCTATAGTATTAGTGATGTCACTACTTTTTGGCCGGAATCGCCTACCGAATCCATCAATCAAAAATATAATTAAAGACAGTATCCGGCCGGATCTGGTCTAATCCATAAAAATATAAAATTACTAATGTTGACGATAGCCGATATTATATACGGGGCGCCAAAAGCATAAAAATTAAACAAAACAAAAACAAGAATCATATCTTCTGATTTTTTCATAGTAACTGCATAAAACCAATGCATTTAAAATTATTTTTATAAAATTTTCTTCATAGAAATAAAAAGCATTAAAATGAAAATATCAAAAACATTAATTTATTTTGTTTCGTTCATAAATTGATTTTATTTAATATAATTAATATATTTTTATGTTGCAAGAAGAAAAATATTGTTTGGCTACAATATTTTCCTTCTTGCAACACAAAAATATTTACAATTTTTTTATAATTTGAAAAAAAAATCATTGAAAATAATTTAAATCAAAATTTCTTTTTGTCAGTTTTTGTAGCGCCGTAAAACTAAAAAACAATTGTGAACAAACGAAACAAAAAATTATATTAAATTTTTTTCGTTTTTTTAGGAAAGCATTTTTCTTAATTTTATCAAAAAAATATAAAAAGTTTGCAAAGTACAGATATTTTGTAACTTTATACAGTTATAGCAGTTGTCTATTTATAGGAGTGAACAATATATCACTTTTATGTTTGTAATTTTAGTGTTTACATTTTATTAATTATTAATATTACATGTTTATTCTTACATTTTTATTTATTTAGAAAAAAATTAACTAGATATTTAAATTGTAACGGCCAAAACTAGGAATTTGATCAAACAAAGAAACAAAAAACCTTAATTCTGTTGTTTTAATAATAAATATTAATTGTTTTATAATTTACACTCATTTAATTGTCGAACATCAATAATAGAATTATATTATAATTGACTTTCTTGCCTTTAGTCTCTTAAATTAAAAAAAAATACGTTTAATTACTGCTATTAGGTTATATACATTTATTATTAAACTAATTTGAAATTTAATAGAATTTTTGTGAGAATATTAACAGCATAACCCTAAGCTATTAAATATAGTAACCTTTAGCATAGTCTACATAAAGGGTAAACATATTTTATCTTTTTCTATCCAGGAATAAAATAGGCGAATTGTCGGCTATTCTTGCTCAAAAAGATTTATTATGACATTTCCTCCAATTTTAACGTTTATTGTTAAAATTGGAGGAATTGTTTCTTACGACAGGCGTTTCTAGAATTCCATCTACAATTTGTATAATACTTTATTTATTTATTTAGTGGATTAAACAACTGCATAAATGTATGTTGAATGTGTGAATATGTAAAGAATAAATGGGTGTCTGAATTTATTAATGTGTTTCTGTTGAGCAAGAGAAATGTCGTATATATACAAATTATTCTTAAGAAAACTACAGCAAAACATAGTTTTGCCGTATTTATTATTATTAAATACACAGACTCATTAAAGACGCCTTTCTTGTATTATTGCATCGCAAAAGAGAAAGAAAAATAAGCAAATTTCAACTTTAAATGGTTTAATTCTATAATCCAAAGGGGCCCCTAACAGATTGAATGACAAGCAATAAATACAAAAAGGAATAAATTAATATTTGTCCTAAATTTCCAATTGGATGAGATGAAAAAAGAATTAAACAAAAAAATAGTCCGAAACAAGTGAGCGGCGATAGTGTATAGCAATGACCTTGCTTGGACGCAGATTTTATCAATATTGGTCACAAAAAATACAACGGCATAAACGGATTATTTCCCATATTTCTTTACATATATAAATATTTTATGGTAAATATAATTGAACATAACATTTTTTTAAATATTTAATTTTTTTTATTTTAAATTAAATTTTGTAATTTTTTTGAATTCTTATGCCTTTGTTAATTTAATCATACTTAATTTTAATTTAAAAGCAATTATACAAAAAATTGTATAAAAAAGTATATAATGAAGTATGTATATTAATTAAAATTTTATAATAAATATATTTGAATAATGCAGTCCCATTTTGAACAACTCTTTTGTATTTCATAAATACAAATAAACATTGTTTTTAACTAATTTTTAACAAGCTTAAAGACTCTAAGGAAAGATTACTATTGGTAATGAGTAAACTTAATATTAAAACAACAGTTTAATCTATTGAATGAATAAAGTTAAAACTCTTATTGAAAATCTTTTTCGAGTGACACACCATTGAACGTCGTCAGATCTTTTATTACGGTCGGAATACACTAAAAGAGTTTAAACGCAACACAGAATTAATGATGAGATAATAAATACAGAATATAATAAACATGTCCAATAATTAGAGTTATATAAAATATAAATATATAATATAAATAAACGTAATTGCTATTCAATTTGCAGTTTATTTAACATAGAAGTCTACGATAAGAAATGTTATCTTGTTAATCTCTATATACAAAACTGTTTTATATTGTAAATTGATGTTTAATAAATTTGTTAAAACGCAACAAAAGCCATATAATTAAATGGTTTAAATGGTTTAGTATTCGAATCTTTGTATAAAAATTAACTGTTTTTTATTTTTCTTTTAGACATTTCAGAACAGTCTGCTAGTAATATAAGATCTGTTATTTTTATAATAATAAAATAAATTAAATGTAGGAAACCCGCTTAGGAGAGATTTGTTAGTACAGTTTTTACATCTCGAATCGCGAAAAATTTTGTATTTTTATAATTGTGGTAACTTAATTATACTTAAGGATAAGTAATAATAAAAAATAATTCCTCTCCTTCAAATTATTAGAACAAGTTTAAATATTATAACGATTTCGAAGAAAAGATTACATTTGGTAATGTGTTCAATTAAATTTATTATTAGAATATAATAAACAATTAACTTCAAGTATTTTAAACTAAAAGATTACTTATTAAATGGAGCTTATATCGTCAACGTCTTTATTTAGAGCTGTTAGAATTGATTATTACTTACTCTATTGAATTTTGTCCAATTGATATTAATAAAATATGCTTATTTTATATATTAAATTTCCTAATTATAACAACAATATAATCAAAAATATGAATAAAATCAGTCATTTTCGCAAATCTTTGTTGCAATTTGAGATGCAAAGACTGTACATAGCATGCCTAAATAATAATGGCTAATTAGAATTTAATATATATTTATATGTAAATGTAGCAAATAGCGACCAAACAATTTTTAATTTAGTTTTAATGGAAAGTTTTGACATGTTTTGTATTTATTTAATTATTATATAAACAATATGATTTTTTTTATTAACTCCGTTTTTCTAAAGTATCCTAAAAAATGAAAAAACGAATTCAACAAAAAAATAGTAATAAACAAATGTGCGGCGGTTGTTAAGCAACGACCTTGGACAATGTTTTATTACAAAAAATACAACGACATAAACGGATTATTTTACCATGTATTGACTAAACATTATAAACTTCAAATATTTTATAGTCATTTTTAACTAGATAAGAGACTAAAACGATGACCTGACGTTATGTGCTCGTCTATGATCATTGATATTTTGATCGATTTAAATGGACGTCGCCGTTTTTAATCAATTTTAACTCATAATCGGCGAATATTCTTATAAATTTTTATGTTTATTGCAAATTTTTGCAAATTTTCTTTAAATTTATATACGGCAAAGCCATTCTGAAAAATTACATTTGAAATTATTTTGAATTCAATTTTATTAAAAATAATATTATTTAAAAATTAATAAATTTTTTTCAATTTTTATTAAATTTTGTAAATACATATTTTTCAAAAGAATTGTGATTATAATTTTATTTTGTTTTATATTGTTTATATAATGCTATTTTGTTTTGTGCTTTTTTTAAGGAGGCAGTTTGTTATTTAGTATAACTCATTTTGTTTAATATAAAAAAATAAGTTCAGAACCTAATTTGACTCTTATTTTTAATAATTAAATCATGTGTACCTTTTGAAAATTTATATGAACAACTCTAAAAATAGGAAAACATTGTGACGCTACAATTAATTAATTTATATTTGGAAGTGATACAATTCCCATATTACTAAATTTAATTTAATAAAAAGTAACAATATAAAAAATACACGATTATCAATTAAGAATTTACATACCGTTTGATTAAAAAGAGTTGATTATGCGCGCAACGTTTATCTTTTTGTTGATGACGCGACCGTGAATTTATTACATTCAACAATATCTGCCACAGATTTAAAATGTTATTTATATAAAATAATATTTAATACGTAATTTAAATAAAATAATATTTAAATACCAAATGAATTGTTAGAACATATAAGTTTTCTAATATTTTTGTGACAAAAATTTTTAAAATGTTTGACTAAAAACATTGTTAAATTACACCTTAAGAAATAGATTACAGGTTTGTATTTATCCTAATTTTCTTTCCTAAAACATTTTTAAAATAACATAGACACAAAATTACACTAAACATGTTGACATATTAGAGAATTGGAAAGATTTGACAAATTAACAATCAAACCCTATTTAGAACAATTATTTAAAAATAGAAAGTCTAGGTTTACTGCAAATGAGCAAACATTTGGTTTAAATTTATTTGTATCCGACGTAGTGTCACATCATAGTTGTAAATATACCGCTAATTAATTACAACTTTTTTTAGCTACCACTGTTTTCAGCGGATTTTATTCTATAAGAATCGTTAATAAACTGTAACCGTAAAAAGGTTAATACGACTGGCCGATGCTGCTATTTTTGAACGAAGTAAACCGTTGAATGTATGGAGGTAAACACAATTGCGCGACATAACAAACGTATAAACATATATAAGATTTATCCGCTCGGTGGCAAAACACTGAACTAATTTGTATAAAAATTCACGTTCATACTAACATACTAAAATGTCTCCGGCTCAAATTTTGCTATAATATGTAAAAAATATTCCGGATTCTCATATACACGCTTAGCATGTTGGCAAAGGCAAATAAGTAATCTCAGAGGCGAACTCGTACAATATAACAAGTGGAGGTGTATCAATACGATAAGTATATATATATGTTTTTTATTTACAAATATTTTCTAAATAAATACATTCCTTACAAAAATCTTTAATAAAAATTGTATTAAAATACATCATAAGACCATACTTAACCGCAAAAAAATTGAAAAATATTATTTTCGGCTTAACCAGATATAGTTATATTTTTCCCAATAATCTATTGTATTTAGTTGCTGTATATTGTTGCTAAACATTTTTGTTTAGTTTATTTCAATTATTTTTTCTCAATAAGGTTATGTTAAGAAAACTTCTGAAAATTTGGATTTAAACGTAAATCTACTAGCAAATCCAAAATTGTAAAAATATACTGGGTGTTTTATTTAAAGAAAACAAAACTGATTTTATTTCTGGTTAAACCGGAAACAATATTTTAGTAAATTTTAGTGACAAAGTAGGGTCTTCTATTCTATTTTAACCTATAAAATGCCATTAAAAAATATTCATAAATAAAAAAGATATGAGCGCGTACCTCTTTCAGTTGTCACCCGGCATATTAAATCAATTGAATTAATATTTTTTTCTAAAATTATATTAATTAATTTTAAAAATATTTTTGCATAATTCCCAAATGTATATGTATATCATTTTCTATATAATTTTTTTATTCAAAATTTAAAAAAAATGTTTATGCTCATTAACAAAAATATTTATTTTATTTGTAATGTCTTTTATTGGTATTTATTGGATCTGAGTATAATTATTAATTTATTTTGATGTTCACTACTAGCAATAACTACAATTTATTCTTTTCTTGCAATCTTAAATATATGGTCATTTGCATTACTTTATTTTTGCACAATTTCCATAATGTGACCATTTATATGGATCATTGATAATGTATACATGCATCATAAATAAATAAATACGTCATATTATTTAAGTATAAAAGTATTAAGTTATTTTTAATTCACAAACCATTTCAATCCATTTAAATCAAACAGGTGCAAATCAATTATTTATTATAAAGATCTTTTTCAATCGATAGAAGGTATTAGAAATGAAATTCCGATGTTTTTATCTCACGACCCAAATATGTCATGAAGCATGTATACCAAATAATCAATATATTTCTAGAAAGTAGCGCATCCATGACAAAAATAAACATATATCAAATTTATGTGAGCTAAACTATACTCAACGTAAAATGCCTACTTTCTTTCAAAGGTTAAGGCATACGCACACAAATCACTATAATGACACTATTAATGCCAGTGTAGTAGTAGATTATTATTTCGTTAAGTATTCGATTTTCTCGTAACAATTGCCTGTGTATAATTTATGTTCAAGATTGGTTTGATCTTAATCTTTGATATTTTACTCAACTACCTTGCTATATTGGTAATCAAATATAATTAACGTTATTAGCAATAAGATTGTGTGTATAGAAACTATTGTTTATGTAGTTTATAAAGAGTAAAAGTCTTACCTATGTGACCATCAAATATCACGGGATGTTCCAATTCAAGAAGTGCCAAATCATTTTCAAATGTCGCTGCATCGTACTGTCTATGGACAATGACCCTTTTAACGTTTCTGCTGATAGATCTTTTTGTCTCTAAATCTCCGGATATATCAAACTCCCCGAAAACGGTTACCAAAGATGCAAGGAAACCGGGCTGACAATGGGCCGCCGTCATAACGTATCGATTGCTTATTAACACACCCCCACATTTGTTCTTCGTAAAAAGTCCTAGCCAGGTCGATTCACGTACTAACACTTGCCAAGGAAATTCTCCGAATGTTGCTCCCTTGCCCCCGACTATTCTACCGGATTTCATCAGAGGCCTAATACCACATTCTAAAAGATAAAAGTTGAATTTTTTCACAAAGAAACTGTGGGTTTATTTTGATCGCATTTATTTTAAATAAATATACAAAAATACATTAGCAGTAAAAATAGTACAAATAAATAATTCTTAAATATTTAAATTAACTTATACACAGTGAATTAATAAGTATTAATAGCAAGAAATTGAGGCAGGGCCGGCTACTGGTCGATGTTATTATTGAGATGACTGCTTGTTGCGACGTGACTACTATTTATTCATATTTGTAATAGGAAATTGGAGATGGCCAATTCCTTTTGTCCCGGGCAGCCTTAGCTTTGTTGCCAGCCCTAAAAACAGTGAACTTGAATTTATTTGTTTATAAGTATAGCTTTTTTTATAATTTCAATATAATTGCCCTAAAAATATTTAGTAATTGGTAAAGTCTAGAATAGAAAAATATACAAATTAAATAAATTTTATAAAGATTCTGTAAAATATAGTTGCCATTTTTTAAATTTGTTTTCAATTGCAAAAAGAATGATTTTTTTTAAATCTGTTCTAATTTTGTTTGGTACTTTTCAATAACTATTTATTTTGAAAAAAATTAATTCAAAATAGTTCATACATAGACAATATAATATTCCTACTTTCAAATGTCAAACAACATATATATTCTTGAAGAATTAAAGTATATTATACAGGGCGGTTCAAACGGTTTAGTTCAAATCTAAAGAGATGATGCAAGATGAGTATGCTATACAAAGCAAAAAATGCCAATTAATCCATGATCGATTTTCAAGCGTTATCTAATTACAATGTATTTCATTTTGTCATTCTTCTATTAAATCGAGTCATAATAGGAAAACTAATGCATAATGTGTGGTTTAATCATTGAGGTGTAATTGATGATTCAAAAATAAGTTAGAAATGCTAAATATATCATAGTTTTACATTTGAGTAAAACTAACTATAAATATTAATGTTTTAAAAATAAATATAAAATAACATTTAAATCGTATCCAATTACAATTAGAATTAAACAAATGCTCAAAATGTCCACCTTGTACTTGTACAAAAAGTTGAGAATGCCGGCGCACGGAATTTCTTAGATTTTGCAATTGTTGTCTAGAAGTGTCTCTAGTACTTATTGATTGATTTTCAGGTACTGCGGAAATAATATTTGTGTTATTATTGACAATAATTGTTTCAACATGAAGATGTGGTCTAAATATAGCCGTTTCAGAAAAATGTCGGTGCAACTCTTTTAATGTTTTCAATGCGGATGCTTAATATTCCACCATCACCACACGAGCTTTCCACTTGCAAAACCCATATACAAAATATTTGCGTACAGAAATACGCTCCATTAATACCACAAAACAATATTAAAACCCTTTCCATCACGACAATGTGCCAATGATAAACAAAAATTCATCGCAAACTAGATAAAGGTTAAAAATTAGTCATTAGTTTATTGACATGTTTTGCTTCATTTAGCATTCCGCAGCAGCCCTTTAAATTTGGACTATACCTTTTGAATCAGCCTGTATATAAAAAATAGTTCAAATCAATACGTTTTCAAAAAATTTAAATAAAAATCTTTTAAAAATTTAAAAATAAATCTTGGTGGAAAGAAATAGCAAACATTTTTTCAAAATTTCTAAAATAAAAAAACAAACACTTCAAATCAATAATATTAAATTTTGTAAATAAAATATGACTATCTAGTAATTAATTAAAAAAATAAAAATAGTCCTAAATTTATCAGGAGTTCACTAGTACGAAGTCTAAATATCATGATTATAATACAGTTATATAAATATTATGTAATTATTAACAAATAGTTTTTTAATAATGATTTTATTTTATTTTATTTTTAGTAAAAATTAGATAGCTAACTAATTCTTCTCAAAAGCTTTTTTATTAATATTTAACCAAATTTTACTTTAATGCACCATGGTTCTTTGTATCTGGAATAACTGTACGAGTATAAAATGTGCATTTTTAATTAAATTTAAAAGATTTTTTTTTAATTCTATAAACAAAATACCGGTATACCTTATAGAAATAAATCAAATAATTATTTATAAGAATAATTAATATTTGAATATGTAAAATTTAAATTACACAAATTGTAAAATTCTAGACTTTAACTAGATAACTAAAATGTTTAGACAACTATATTGAATTATGGTAATAATACATTTTTAATGATAAAATTTAAATAATAAATGGAATCACAAGAACTCAAATTTGAATCAGGTTTCTATATTATACTCTATTAATTCCTGTTATGCAGAATTTAAATAAATAATTTGTTTATATTGATAAAATAAAACTTACGTGCTCTGTAATCTTGGCTAACATTCTCCGTCGTTCCTTCGCCTGCTTCAATAAATGAAAATGTCGTTGTTGTAACTTTTTTTGTTGGTCTCGTTCTTTTTGAACTTGATCCAGGTCTTTTAGTCGTTGTTGAAATTGAAGTAGGACGTTTCTGCTTGTTTGGCTTTTTTGTAGTTGCTTTAGAAGATGAATTTCCAGTTTGTGGTTTACCAGTTGGTTTTTTCGTTGTTCCCTTTTTTTGAACAGATTTTTTTGTTGTAGTTTCTAGTACACCGGTTTTATTTTTACTGTAAACAACATTCTTAAGATCTAGAAACGGATCTTGCAAACCTTGTATTATTTTATTTACGAATGATTCAACTTTTGTATTAAGAACATCGTCTTCGATAAAATCCGGTGTTGTGATCTCATTTTCATCAAATAATGGTATTGACATATTAAGATTAGGATTACGTACTGGAGGAAAGTTAATTAAATCATTTGCTGAAGTCGGAATATCGGCTGTATCAGCAGAATAAAAATCAGTTGTTGGGCGCAACGAAGTTGAAAGACTAGGTTTTGGTGTTATAAGAACTGTTGGAGATGGTCTTTCACTAGTGCTATAAATATTTTGCGTAATATGATTATTGATTGTGACTGCCACTGGATTTTTTAACGGACCTGATGTTGTTGCAGAGTGTGTAGAAGGTTTGGGTGTAGTATATTTAGTAAGTCCACCTGGACCCAACGAACCTAATACTATTAAAGTTGGAATATTTGACGCAGATTCTGTTGGTAATTTAGTAATTGTGTACCCTAAACCTGGAATTGTGGTCGAGGTTGTGGGTCGCTTGCTTATAGTAGTACCATATACATAAGAGGTGCTTGGGGGTTTTTTTGAAGTTTGTGAATTGATTGGTCTAAAAGTTGAACTAGAAACATATTGATACACTGGTTTCTTTTGAGTTGTTGTGTTAGGTTTTTTGCTTGTTGTTTTAAAAGGTTTGTTTGATGGTCTTTTGCTTGTTGATGGTTTATGTTTTGTGGTAGTTTTTCTAGTCGGTGTCAATGTTGGATAAGAAGATGGTGGTAGTTTAGAAGTTTTTCTGTTATCAAAGTTAGGATCATAACCAGGTCTTCGAGTTGTAGTAGCACTAAAAATATATGAAGTCGATGGAGGTTTGCGTGTAGAAACTGTGTAACTATTAGGGCTGGTCGATGTGTCATTCAACATTTGTATTATGTCCACTATAGATATTACTTCTTGCGTTTTATTTGGTTTAGAATGATTAATTGTAGGTACTAAAACGTACTTGTCTGCATCAGAAGGTCTTTGAGGTTTTGGTCGAAAAATAGGTTTTTGAAAACCTGGAGCTGCTGTATAATATGGTGGAGCATTTGAAATAGAAATTTGTATAAATGGAGATACATCGGGAATATAAGGTTTAGTTGTTTCCTCTAAATTTATAGTTGTCTTTCTATCCTCCATAGCTGGTTGAAAATCTTCAGCACTAATCTCATTATTAATATGGTTAATAACCAATGTATCAGGTGCTGTCGGATGCGTCACACCGGCACTTTCAAATTGGTCTTGTTCATTAATTTGTACAATGGCATCATCTTGAGCGGTTGGAATAGCGCCGTTCAATAGAGTACTTGTTATTTGGGATACACCACTAGAAGTAATATGTCCTTGTATATTTGGTGACTTAGTATAAGGTAAATTATTGTCATCCAATTGTGATGGTTTATATTCACTATCCATTAATTCACCAGCACTTCCCGAAGGCAGCTGGCAGCAAGCTCCAAATAAAAATCCATCCATACATGCACCTACAACAATTCCATTTCTCTGAATACATTCGTGGTTGAACATACATATATTGGGCCCCTGAAGTTCGTCCGATATTTCTCGTGTCGGCTTGCAAAATCTTGGTGTTATTCTATATCCACCAAATAATTTGCGACTATCTGAAATTAGAAGTAATGTGTCAAATTAAATAAATAAATGTTCATAGATTTTGTTCATTAAAAAAATGATTATTTTAAAGTATTCAGAATGATTTTAATTGTCAAAGAAGCAGAACTTATATAATAACATACCAAGCAAAAGTGGTTTGGTTATAAGAGCAATTTTCTAAAAAGATTAATACAAACCCCGCTTGCATAAATGTCATAAATCGAATCCCAAATATGTGTTTTTTAATCCCGCTTTCTATCCACTTGTGGTTCGGAAGTCACCTTATAAGCTGTTGGTCCCATCAAAATCCCGTTACCAAGTTAGCTATCACTCACGCATATACTAATACTTTAATAATATTATAATGCCCTTTGTTCCAGATGCATGTGCATGTTGCATCTGCATTTATTATCACTAGTGTGTAGGTGTAGTTCTTAGAATTGTTTTCAGCTCATTGTATATATAATTTCGCATGTGTTAATTTTACTTAGTCTGCAATTACGCTAGAAACTTATTACATCAATATAATAAATAAATAATTTGTAAAAACGCAAATTTCTTGAAGAATTAAATAATTTATATATATTGCGGCTCAAGTCCAAAAGCGGCCAATATCAGTATTGACGGGACATTATGTGAATAGGTCAATTATAATGGGTCTATTTCCAAAATAATATTGTACCTACTATTATTTCGTAACAACGCACAATTGTTTTTATCATTTTTTAAGCAAATTTACAGTATGCCATTCAGTTTTTATTTTATTTTAGGTAGAACACAATCGGGCAAAATAAGGTGATGTTCGGTTCAGGACATTACTAACACAGAGCTATGATACTAACTGGTTTTATTTAGATCAATTTTGCGAATGACTTGGATAGTTCCGTATCAGAATATTTTGTATAATGTAACATCTGATGAAGACTGAGGTTCAGTCGAAACTGCAGTCATGGTGTGACTAAATAAATCGTGATTCAAAAACATATTAGTTTAATTTTTGAAGTTATTCTCGGACTTCAAAATTTGAGTTTTGGAGGGTGTATATAAAATTATAGACCATTAAAACTTCAAAATTGCAGATTTGCAATTACCAGACCGTGTTTTGTTTTCTAGTAATAATTTAGTTTTGAAATAGATTTTATTGTCGATACCTTATTGGTCATGATATTTGTTATTTGATAACTATGCGTTGGCGTTATATTTCTGATTTATTTTGTTTGTTCGTTCGTTCTTCTTCTTCTTCTTCTTTCTTTCTTTCTTTCTTTTTTTCATTCTTTCTATATTTCTTTCTTTCATTCTTTCCTTCTTTCTTTCTTTCTTTCTTCTCTACATTTTCTAATACTCTAATGTATTTTAACATAAT
>JARJEC010159398.1:0-12824 GCA_030264575.1 Tachinus sp. AB-2021 | reverse complement strand
TATTCCGTTTCATACATTGTAGACTCTAAATAGGCCAAGAATAGAGCTTCGAAAATTTTACAGTACTTCTAACTAACCTTAACTTAAAATCTAGGCTTTAAATTATATTGATAAACTATCTAAACACAAAGTTATAAAGGTTTGCGAGGTTTGAAGCGTCTAGCCACAGCCACATACTTTGCTCCCAGCATGGGTTGGTGGGTACCGCAGTGGGTGGATTGACGAGTATGTCAGTTAGTGAGTCGGTGGGTAGGTCGATGGGTGGGTGGGTCGGTGAGTTAATCTGCATGTTGGTCAGTGGGTAGTTCGGTGGGTGGGTCGGTGCGTGAGTGAATCAGTAGGTGGGTTAATTGGAGGGAGGGCCTGTGGGTGTATTGGTGAGTAGGTTGGTAAGTGTTAAAGTGGGTGTCTTGGTTGTACAATGCACGATGTTTAGCCTACCGACTCTCAATCCGACTCTGAGCCATTCAATAATAATTTAAACTGCTTATAAAAAACGATGTCAAATTTATATTTATATTCCCGTCAATGGCGGGTATTGGCCGAAACTAGAAGAAGAACCGAATATTCGTATATACAGTTTTGATTTTGACTGAAAATCGTGTTTTGCTTGGATACTAATTTGTTACAACTTAGATTGATATAATATTTTCAAATTTGACAATATATATAAATTTACTAAGTTAATTTAACTTAATTTTTACTTGCACAGGGCAAGATTTTTTGTACACCTGAAGGCTTCTTACTCGTTTTTGAACACAATTGTGTACCCATGCAATGCAGGCAAAGTAACCACTAAGATTCAAAACTTAACATAACATAAGGTAATTACAAAAAGAGAAAAACTAAGGACAAACTGAATACACATAGATTTATAGGAGATTATAATTAAAATTGGTTTTTTTTGCTGAACTTGTGAATTATAAACGTAATATTAAAAAGATCTCAATAAATAAAATTTTCTAAATTACTGTTATGTTTTTTCTTCTTTCTTTCAAGAATTATAATATTATTTTATAGGATGCATAAACATTTTATTTATGTATCACAAATAATAAAACAAAATTTCAGGGATAGAAAAAAATTTCAATTAAAAATAAGTACAAAATTGCTTGTATAAAAACTATTTACTATCCAGATTTGAAAATTATACCTGTCATTGGTAGACCACATGCAATACAAGTGGGCATACATCTGTGCTCGAAACCAACTGTAAATTTAGTTAATTTACAGATTGGGTTTTAGTATTTCTGCATAATAAACAAATTAAGTTACTCAGGTATATAAATAAACAGTTTGAAGCTGTTAATAACTACAAAAGTTGAAAACGGTAAAGTAAATGTTAAGGTATAGTTCTGCAATTACATGAATATTATTATAAGAGCTCTCCACATAAGATTAAATTTAAATGATATCAAATAAAGGTATTGAAATAATTGGATCATTACATATGTAAAATAACAGGGTTGGCAAAAAACATGTTATTTTTAATTTTGAACAGAAATCTGTTTTTTATTGTTTAAAACATTGAATAAAACAAACAAAATTTAATTTTGTTTTAATCATGTTTAAAACACACTTAAAACCTGTTTAAAACAAATTACTTGGAAAGATTATTTTTGTCATTTCTATTGGTACTTTCCAAATTAAGTAACAGTTTAGACATTGAAAAACCATAAAAACTATCAACAGTATTTAGATTATAATAAATGATGTATAGTTCAGTAATTTTTGTGGTTGCTGCTTTTTATGCCATAATAGTTTAGAAATATTTGCATTGTGTTTGTTGAGTTTTAACCAACTAACATCGTCCTCAAGGTTTTTCAGCCGTGTTAATATAGGTATGAGTGTATCAAATTCAAATTATGTCATGTTACTCTAGAAATTTGCATTTCAGTAACTAGAACGTCATTTATTGTTTCTCAATTGGAAAATGGTACGGGTAGGCACCCATCCAAGTTCTAAACTTGCCAAGCGTTGCTTAATTTTTGCAAAAATTTTAAATTGGTTGTGCTACTAATGAAATAAAATGAAAAGACATTTTATCCAAATCACAGCCAAGATGCAAAAACAAATTCGAATTCAAATTGTAAAATTAATTCAAAATAAAACCAATCTGACATTAGCACTAAATTTAGTAAAATAATTGCACATGCCGATTTATATTAGAAATTTAAAAGTAATACTTGATTTATGCAACGGTTTTGGTTGTAAACATAGGAATTAAAATATGCGACGAAACGTGCGTGTGGCATGTAAGTGCTCATGCTGTTGCGGTTTTGGTTTTAAACTAATATGAAACCAAAACTATAACTACATATTTAGTAGCACTCATCCAAGAAATTAGAACAGACGCGCGCAGTTATCATACTAAATTTAGTGCTAACATCAGTTTCATGCCAGGCAATCCTAACAAAGGAAAAATATATTGTTCCAGTTAAAATTCGCAAGATGGCGTCGATAACCGGAAGTGATACCGATCTCATAAATAATACAATAAATTGCATTTTTTTATGTATTTACACTCGTACAAATTTCATTTGTCTAACGAAAATGATAATTATCTAACTAAATAACAAAATAAAACAACGATCTCTATGGCTTGGGCCAACCGGTACAGTTATCATTCGGCGATATTATGCAAGGCTCAAATTTACACTTTTTAATTTTTCTGTATTGGATTTTAACCAATATTGAAAGTAAATGTCTTAAATATTATAATTAAACATTATTAATATTGTATTACAAAAACATTTTTTTAGAATCTATTTGTTCAGATGATATCAGAGAATTGGAAAATAAATTGTCAGAGAAATTGGAAGAAATAACAAAAAAATCAGAAACAATAGCATCACTGCAAAAAAGTAAGTTGTTACTTTTTGTTTTTTTTTTCAGTAAATTTGCTTATATTCACTTGCTTTCCTAAGTTGAGATATAATTAAGGTAGCTATTAATTTGCTTAGCTTACGATATATAATTATTATAAATATTTCAGATATGCAAGAAAAAGAAGAAGAAATAACATTATTGAAAAATAATGTTGAAAACTTATCGGCATTGCATAATGCTCAAGTAAAATCTGATTTAACTTCAATTCAATTTGAAGAGCAATTGGAGAAACTTGAGATCGAAAGAAAGGATATACTTATGGAACGGGATGCAGAATATAAAGATTTGTTAAACAAATTCGAAACCTTAAAGGAAGAGAAGCAGGAAATTGCTTCAAAACTGGATATATACATGCAAGAAAATAGTGAATTGATAGACAGATTGGAAAAAATGAGTGCTGAAAAAGTTTCATCGGCCGAGAGTATCGAAATTGTTGAAAATCTAACTCAACAAGAAAAAATTGAACTTGAAGCTTATCATAAAGGATTGGCCGATAAAAGTTCTGAACATTTTGATGAGAATCCCGATTTAAATGATAGCATCAATCAATTGACGGAAGAATCTTCTGAACTTTTAAAAAGAATTGAATTGTTTAATGTTGAGAGAAGGGAGGTGATGGAGAAAATGGAAACATTAACAACAGAAAACAACCAGTTAAGTTTTAAATTCAAAGAAATTGAAAACAATAGAGATGTATTGGTCGAAACTTATGAACAGTTGCAGACAGAAAAGGAAGAATTGGACAGCAAAATGGAAATTTTGGAAAAGAGTAAATTACAAATTGAAGAAAGGATGGTTCAATTACTACAGGAAAATACTGAATTGAAAGATAGAAAAACTGATTCTAATTATATAGAAGAATATAAATCGTTGATTGAAATACAGCAACAGGAAATTAAAGAATTGAAAGTCGAGCTTTTATCTCGGAGAGAATATGAGATTAGCAATGACGTAATGCTTGAAAAAATAAATGCTCTTGAAAGTCAATACACCAATATTTTGATCGAAAACGAGAAATTGAAAAATAATAATAGCGATTTAGATTCTAGTATGCAAGAACGAATCTACAAATTCGAAACAAAAATAAAAATTAATCTGGCAGAAATAGAAAATTATAAAATAATTATAGAAGAAAATAAAGCGGAATTAATCAAGTATTCTAATGTAACCACTGATTTACAGGATAAGTTGAAAGAAAAATCCGATGAAATCCAGTATTATCAAAATGAAGTTACTCATTTAAATTCTATAATTGAGGATTTAAATTTAGCCATATCCAAGTTAGAAGAGGAAAACCAGAATAATGCTGAAAACAATGTCAAATTAATATCAATTCAATTGGAAGATCTAAAAATGTCATTCAATGACAATTTACAACAAACACAGGATTATGAAAGGGAATTGGAGCAAAATTCTGAAATAATTAAATCATTGAATCTTAAACTTCAAAAGTTAAATAATAAGATAACTGAGACTGAACAATTGTTGAATATTAAGGATGCTGAAATTAAGCTTGTTATCAGGGAGAAAGAGGAGATCGAGAAGCAAAATATTGATTTAAATGATATGCTAAAAGAAAAAGATAATGATTTCCATAAAGCATGCGAAGAATTAAAATCAAAATGCGTGCAGTTGCAGTTGCAAATTGAGGAAAATACTGGATCTTTTGGACCACTTGAGACAAAGGTGCAAACATTGGAGATGAAAAATAAAGACCAATTAGAAAAGATGAAGAAAATTGCTGCTAATTTAAAGAAGAAAACTATAGAATATAAAGAATTAGAAACAAATCATTTTGATGTCAAAGAAAAGTGGGAATTTGAATTAAAGGAAAATGAAGAATATAAAATGAAAATAACAGAATCGGAAAGTAAATTGCAATCAACATTATTGCAATTGCACGAAGTTAAAATCCAGTTGACTAAGCTACAATCAGATTTTGATCAGAAAAATCATGAATTTAATAAAATTACTGATGACTTTTTAATTATGAAGGAGGATCATACCGTCTTGGCACGTAAAAACGCTGGATTAACTGATAAAATCTTACATTACTCTGCACAAATAGAAGATTTGCAAAATATAAATCATCAATATGAAAATCAAGTGGCAACATTGTCTAACGATTTGGAGCTGGTACGGTCCAATGTTAATAACTTTTCTAATACAGAGCTCAGTAAAAAAGATGAGATTATATTAGGTTTGAATGAGGAATTAGAAACTGCTAAGTACAATATTGAATCTACAGCTAATGCATTGAAAATGAAAATTTGTGAATTAGAAATGTACATCGAAACGCAAGATTTTGAACTTGCTAGAAATATTGATCGTGTTGCTAAATTAGAAGAAGGTTTATCAAAAGTAGAAAAGAGACGATTAAGCTTGGAGCATAAAACTATACAATTAGGTAGTGAGTTGCATGAAAAGGGAGTTAGTTTATCCGAAAGCGAAGATTATTTGGAACTTCGATTAAAGAGCTTAGTTGAACGTGATGAAGAACTTCATAAAAAATTAAAAGAAATAACTAATGAAAATAAGGAATTAACTAATAGAAATAAAGTTTTAGATGAGAAAAATGATAATTATAAAAAACAATTAAATAATGCAAATATGAAATTGAAAGAAAGCAACAAGTATTGTGAAGAACTTAATAATTTTGAAATTGAAAATACACAGCTCAATGATGTAATATCCAATTTGGAAGGTGAATTGAAGAGAACGAATATGGAACTGAATCATATCAAGTTTGAAATTGAAAGAAACGAAAGTGACATGCAAGAACAGATCGAACAGTTTATGATTGAAAGAAAACTATTGATGGAACAATTTGAACTGTCTAGCGACCAAGTAATAAAGTTAACTCAATCGAAAGAAGATTTAACAAATGAAATACGAGATTTGAATGTAAAGTTTGATCAACAACAAATTGTTTTTGATGAAAATATTAATAAGTATCGTTTATTGGAGAAAGAGCTTAATATAAATTTGTCAACTATTCAAATGTTAAACTTGAAATTGGAAACTATTAATAAAGAATCAGATGAAATACAAGCCGATCAAGCAACCAAAATGTCTTATCTTTCTTCAGACATATTTGGAAATCAAGATACTAATCAAACTGCTAATTTCTTTGATAACCAAACTAATATACATTTATTGGGTAATAATCAGACAGAAAAGTTGAAATTGGAAAAACTTTTAAGGGAAAATAAATCTGAATTAATCGAAACCAAAACACAGTTAGAGTTTGTAAAAAATATGATGAAACAAACTGAAGAATATAATTTTAATATACTCGGCCGTAATGATGAACTGGAGAAAATGGTGATTAAATTAAAAGTAGATTTAGAAAAATTTCAAAATCCAGAAATAGATCATAAATCCACGGTTTTGTGGCCGGATAGCATTAAAGATCCGTTTGAATTTGTCAATACAAAGCCTGATAATGATCATAATCATAGTTGTGGAAATACCGAAGAGGAACTGATTAAAAAAATAAAAACACTTGAATTTATGTTGTATAATGTTGAAAAGGAGAAAGACAATGCCTTACTGCAATGCCACGAAATGTCTAACGAATTAACCAGATTAGTTTATGAACGCGAAAATAAAAATCAGATCAATATCAAATCGCAGATTATGGTTTGTAATGAGGTATCTATAACAGCACCAAATCTATCAGCTGAAATAGTAACGGAACAGCCAGAATCACCTGGAATTGTTGAAATGGAGTGCGTTTCAAAAACAGTAAGTTTATGTTATCCAGAAACTCAAATAGTTGATACTTTTGGTGAAAATGATGATGGATGGGGATGGGGACCTGAAGATGGAAAACTGGATGAAGAACATATTGAAAGGAATGAAAGTACTATTTTAGAGAATGTAGATGGCTTAAAGCAGCAATTCAATAATTATGAAGATCTAATTAGAGTATTGGAGTGCGAACGAGAAAATCATTTGGAAGAAATCAAACAAGCCCAAATAAAGTCGGGAAAATTAATTAAAAAATTAAAAGCTTTTAAAGTAAAAAATGATCAGTTAACTGCTAAATTAAAAAGTGATGGCTTTGATGACCTCGATGACGCCATCCAGGAGGAATTCAAAGCTCAAATTGTTACATTAGAGAAAAAGATTAGAGATACAGAAGGTGAATTAGAAAAGGAGAAATTGGAAAAGGAAAATTTGCAAAAACGCAATGAAATCTTAAGTTCAGCCAATGAAAGAATGGTTGAAATGAAAGAGAAGCAAGATAGCGAAGTTATGTTTTGGCAGCACAGTAATCGAGAGTTAAGTGCTAAGTTAGAGCAGCTTGAATGGGGTGATGATAATTTTGAACCAAAATCAAGCAATTTAGAAGAATTGTCAAATCCCACTGACTCAAATTATCTAGAATTAGCTGCTAAAATTAAAGAATTGAATGATCAAATTAAAGAACTTACATTAGATAATGAGGATTTGCAAGCAATGTTAGAAGAGCAACGAAACATGTTCTTACAAGCTGAAAAGTCTAAATTAGTTCAACCCATTACTGAACATAGCCATTCCAAAATTGACTATGACAATCTTTTAAGTGAAAAGATGCAAATTTATCAACAATTGCAATTGAATTATTCTGAAAAAACACAATTGGAAGCAAGCATTTTGGAAAGTAACATTACCATTGATACATTGAATCAACAATTGAAAGAAATGAATGATGCACTAATTACTTCAAAAGAAAATGAACATTTTAATAATGAATGGAAACAAAAGTTTGATGTTCTTGAATCTGAAAAAAATGAATTATTGAATAAAAATAATATTCTCACCGAAAACAATGTTTTGTTGCTGGAACAAATTAAAAAGGTGGAACAAGAAAATGCTGATTTTGTATCAAATGCTATAATAGCTAGTCATAATCATGAAACTGAGAAAATCAATTTACTGAAGGAAAATGATAATTTGAAACAAATTATGAAAGAAAATGAGCAAATGCAAATTGAAAATGCAAATTTCCAAATTGATGTTAATTTATTGAATGAGAAAGAGGCCGAAATTACAAAATTACAACTAACATTGCATGAAGTAAATTTGCATAAAAATCAATTAGAGGTTGATTTGAAATTGATGGCTAAAGAAGAAAATATTAATTTAATTATTGATTCCCAGGAAGCTGTGAAAAAATTAAATTTGGAAAATAAAAAATTACAAGATGATTTGAAAATCTATATTGGTCAAAAAAACAATATGCAAATGTTGCAAGAAGAAGTTGCAAGAAAAAATGAGGAAATAATTAAGTTAAAAATGAGTATGGACCAACTTGTAGAAGAGTGGTCAAAACACGTTGATCAAAGAGGTAATGATGTTGCCGAAAGTTGGAAATTGCACGTTGAAACACGGGAACATGAATTTAAGCATTTGGAAGAGCAATTGCACAGAGAAATACAGTATTGTGAAGAGAAATGCAATGCATTAGTTAATGAAAATAATGAGTTAAGAAAAAATGTTGATGCTGAGATTAGGAACGAAATTGATAGAATATCATCACTGCAACAACAAATATCAGAACTCACTAACTTGGTTCAACAAAAACAAATTGAAATTGACAAAGTCAAATCAGACAATATTCAACATACAACACACATTATTGATTTAAATAAATTTATTAAGGAAAATACCAATAAATTTAATGAATTAAGTAGCATTATTGAAGATTTAACATTGAAACTAAATGGTACTACGGAAATGTTGGAAACAATTAAATTGAAATTATCATCTAAAGAAGACGAGGTTACAGGTTTAAATTCTTCTTTAGAACAATTAAAACAGAAGACAAATCTTTCTGAAGAAACTGATAAAACAATGAATAACTTACAATTAGACTTACGTGAAAAACAAAGTGAATTAAAAGAAAGTAAATTGTATTTAGAAGAATATGTAAACCAAATTGAGTATTATAAAACGAAATTAAGTAATTTGGAAATGATTATAAAGGAAAAGGAAGCATTTAAGAACCAAATTGATCAATGTAAGATAAATTTGATTGAGTTTGAACGTTTATTACAAGAAAAAGATTATAAAATCAGTGAACTCACTGCTAAAGTAGAGGTAAATCAATTGGAAAATGTGAGTAATTTGAATTTGCAACAACAAGTTAGTGAGTATCAACAGCAAGTTGATAATTATAAATCACTCAATGAACATGCACAAAGCAAAGATTTTGAAATTAGCAGGTTAAATATATTATTACAAGAAAAAGAACAGGAATATGAATATAACATGCAGAGTAAATCTTTGGAATCACAATTAGTGGTCAATAACCAAGCACAAGAAATAGAATCACTGAAATTCAAAGTTAATCAAGATTCCATGAAGTATGAAGAATTAATTAAAGTAAAAGACACCGAGTTACAGCTTTATAAACACCAATTACATGAGTATATTACTAACAGGAATATGGATGATAGTAAATTGCAAGAAGAGTTAAACACAAAAGAAACTCAATTAATAAAATTGGATGGAATTGTTTGTGATGATGAAAAACAATTGTTAGAACTGAAGGGTATTATTGAAGAACAAGTATTAAAGATTGAGGAATTGAATAAAGCGTTATATGAAAAAAGCAGTAATTATGATTCTTTAATAGCTGAATTAAACATTTCACAAGAGCTGCATACACCTAGATCTGCGAAACATGTTCAATTTGAAGAAGATGATTTGGCTGAACCTGTTAGCAGAGCAGAATTAGATTTGGCACTTTACATGCTACACCAACGAGATGTACGTTGTGAAGAATTGACTGTGGAATTGATGCAATTATTAGAGGAAAGAGATACATTACAATTAAGATTATCAAATGCTTTAAGAGAGAAAGAGGAATTGAGGACTTCACATTCTGAAAGTGCCATTATGGTTACTGATGTATCTAAAACAAGTTCAACAAGTGGTACTTTACCTAAAAGTAAGACTGCAAATGTGGGTGCTGATACAGAATTGATGGCAGAAACAGTTGAAATAATTGGTGAGGAGTCTTTAGCCAGCAAGTAAGTAATGCATATTTCTAAACAAATTTAATATTACTTTATTTTAATTCCATTTATGCACATAATAGTTCAGTCAAATTAGCCAATAAATGGCTAGAGTTTAGACTTTTACCAGTGTTTTTTCTTTATAAAAGTGTTGGTTTGTGTGTCAGAAAACATGTCACCAATGCGGGGGTTTGTAATTTGCAACAACAATGCCATTATGACGATGATCTATGTTTTTTGCGTTTTTCAGTCAAAACCTTTTAATTACTCGAAAAGTTTTCATTTTTTCAAGTAATGTTTTAAATAATTTGTTTAAAATTGAATTTCTGTAAAAAATTGCTCATAGAAGTTTTTGATTTTTCGCTCGTTTTTCACTTAAAAGTGGGAAAACAAATATTTAAAAAAATCACGGAGTATGCAGAAAATGAAAAATAAAATGATACGACTAACGCTAATCGAAATTAGTGAAATTAGAATTATTTATAAATGGATATAATTGTGATATAATTTGCTTATCTGAACGCTGGATTAACGTAAATGAATATGAGTCATTACTACTAAATGGTTATTATATTGGGAATATGTATTGTAGAAATAGTAGTTACCAGAACTATGTTCTGTGGTAGTAACCATGCTGGTGTTTTAATAATTGCAAAAAGATATGTTATACTATATGTAGAGTAGATTTAAATGTGTATTGTGTAGAAAAATAAATTGAATGTACAGCGATTAAAACAATCAGTTTTATGTTCTTACCATATATAGAAGTTCATGTGGGGATAATAATATATTCTTAGATAATTTATGCAACATTTTTGAACATATTACTTAAAACTGTAAAATATGTGTCATATTATATGGAGATTTTAATATTAATCTCCAAGATAAAAACAGTAAAAATGTTAATGAATTAGATACTTTAATAAATGTAGCAACATTACCCTAAAACAAGAATCATGGTAAAAGTTAAACATGTTGAAAACGTGAGGCATATAACATTTTCCACAATATAATGTTCTAGATGTGCTCTTTCTGAAAAAATATTATAAAGAGTACAACAGATGCTAAAATCAATGGATCTTGGAATATAAAAATCATCGCAGACTTTACCAGCATTTGTTTTGATTTTTTGGTTATCCTCGAAGTTTATATTTTAATTGTACCAGGATTTGGTATAATTTCTCATATCGTTGTCAAGAAATCAAGAAAGAGGGAAAAAAGAAACATTTGAAACTCTAGGAATAATTTATGCTATAATAGAAATTGGATTACTAGGATTTGTAGTATGAGCTCATCATATATTTAAAGTAGGAATTTTCTTTTTGAGGTATTTCAAGATTTTGGCTGAACAAAATGAATATATCTTGACATTGCCATTGTTGCACCAACTCGCAAACCCCCGCATGTTTTCTGACACACAAACCTGCATGTTTATGAAGAAAAATTCCAGCGGCAGAAAAAGTTTATGACTTTTGCTGAATTTGACTGGACTATAAAGGCTGTTTTTAACTTCAAATATCCATATATTGCATTAGTAAATTTCTCTATAACACTGCAATAATTGTTTGAGAACAATATAATTTGATATTTTTTGTTTAAAACCCTGTAATAAATCAACATTTGGAGAGAACCTTTTCAAATGTTTTTTTTTTTCAAAAATAGAAATTTTTCAAAGAGAAAAGATTTATTCTTATCTTATTTTTAATAAGGTGCAAAACTAAGACAGTAAGGAAACTTTTACAGGTCACTATATCCGAAAAAATAAAAGGATATTTAAGTAAAACATTGGGATATCAGAGTGAGTGAATGCGAATGAGTTAAACTTTGGATTTGTGAAGAAGATTCTCTTTACGCATTAGCGAATGAGTGGTTATGCATAAATAAGAGAGAGATAGAAATACTATTTTATATATTTTATACAGGGCCTTTCAAAATAATAAATATATTTAAATATTTGATGAATTTCTTGCATAAAAATTGATTTTATATATTATATACAGGGTTGTTCAAAGTATATAAACATATATTTGATGAATGTTTTGCAAATACTTTTGATTTTATATATTTATACAGGGTAGTTCAAAAGAAGAACATATTTTTGTTGTTCACATAACTGATATTAGGTTTATTAAATTTTACAGAAAAAAAACGTCTTTTGGAGTAACCAATCATCAATCACACTCTTAATTTCTTTTTAGTTATTTGTTTTTTTTTAAACATTTTTTTAAACATCCCCTCTATTCATTCGTGAATGAATGCATAAGTTAGAGAGAGATAGAAATATAATTTTATGTTTATACCGAGTTGTTTGTTTTTTTATGTCAACAATTGACATATTTGATGAATTTCTTCGAAAAACTTGTGATTTTATATATTTATAGAGGTTGGTTCAAAAGAACATATTGTTGTAGTTTACATAAATGATATTGATTAAATTTTAAAGAGGCAAAAACCCGTCTTTTTGAGTAACCAATCATCTTTATTCTCTCTTAGCTTTTATATGATCTTTATATCTAATTTCAAAATTTGTAATAGTTTGTCCTATATAAATTCCGTTGCAATCATTGCATTTAAGTTTATATATTCTTGAATTGTATAAATAATTTAACTTTTCTTTTGCATTAAATAAAAGGCTTTTTAAATTTAGATTTGTTTTAAATTTTTTAATTTTTAATTTTTAGTAAATTCTTTGCTTAGTTTTTCAGAAATTTTACCAAAATATATTATTAAACAATAATTTTTAATAGAATTACTATTTGAATATATTTAATTCATTGCTAATTTAATTTCTTTTTTATTAATCATTTGATCTATCATATTATTATCATATCCATTATTTAAAGCACTAATTTTTATATCTTGTATTTCTTTATTATAGTTGTTTAAATTTAATGGTATAGTTAAAGCTCTATGTATCATAGAGTTATA
>JARJEC010159354.1:0-23387 GCA_030264575.1 Tachinus sp. AB-2021 | reverse complement strand
GCGTCAGTTAAATTTGTAAATGGCACCTCCGCTTGAGGACTACCACTCCTCCTTTTACTTTGGCTTGGATATAATAAAAACTTAGTAGCAACTTCATCTGGCGTGCTTGGAAGTACATCAAGATATGAAAAAGGTCCAGTTGCTTCAAAACATCCTAAATCTGGATAGCAGTTACCTGGTTCTTGACGCCTGGCTCTATAAATAGTAAATAGACATTTGTTGTCAAAAAATAGTAATAATTCAATTACTTTATGATGAGGAGGTTTGTGAACAATTAACATTTTATTCCTAATTTAGAGTACCACTCACTATATTATTATTCATGAAGTAAATGTATGTTGCTATAAAGCTACCAATTGTAGTTGTTTCTACTTTTAGCATTCTACCAAAATTGAAAACTTGCACAAAGAAAAAACAGTACGTAGAGTGTAATGTCTTATTTTCCTACTTAGACAATAAAGTTTGTTATTCAGCAAATAATGATTGCTAGATATTCACTATGTTCGCCGAAATTTTCCAATATTTTTGTTGCCTATTCGTATATTTGTTTATTACGTTATTGGTTGTAAACGTCAGAGTCTAATACTTAGCTAAAACTTTCACCATTCTTTGAAATATGTACATATGCTATACTCTATAAAAAAACATAGTTCCAATCCTCCCAATCCTCCCAATAAAACATGACTTTATTAGAAGCAAAATCAAGATAATTTTAATAAACATTAATTAGTTTAGAGGAAATGCCACTAAACAGCAGGATGAAATCTAACAACAACAAAAAACGGCTAAACTAAGTATAAAAGCTGTTTGGTGCTACTACATAAGTGTTTGCAAAAAAAATAAAATTGAAGTTACAAAGTAAATAAAAAATCATCTAAATTAGTTTTAAGGTTAGAAAAACGACAACCATGCCTTAATACTTGAAAAACTAGTTTTAAAAATCATTAACAACAGATCTACTAAAAACTGGATTCTAACCGAAAATATTTAAAATAAAGTTATAAAGTATTGGCAAAGAAGGCAATTCAGCATTTACAACGTACTAGTAGAAAATGAAAATGCTTAACGAAATAAATGCAATCAAACGGCTAAAATTTCATGGCTTATTAGAAGCCATGTAGACTGCGTTAAAAAAATTCTAACATATCACAAAGAATTAAATCAAATATTAGTATTCTATATTGGTTTATGCGATAGACTAAAAAAGAGAGTTTCATGCAGCAGTGGCTAACTACCGACTAAACGAAAAATTCCCTTAACGTTGCTGTAGTCGCTGACTATCTACAACCTCTAATCATGACTAGTGTTCTATCGTTTACCATTATATCGTGATAGCAACTAAAACAGTAAATACAATAATACAAAAAATGAAAAGTAAAGCGATTTACAATATTAACTTCTTTCTTTCCTATTAGTAAAGTACACATTTTATTTATAAAATTTGCTAAGTATGACAATAAAATTAGATTAAATTAAACGATACTTAACAAACCTTTTATGGGCATTTCTGTGTCTCTGCATATACGCATTCATAGATTTAACAACCGCTGCATATATCTGCGCATCATAGATCTCATCTAATCGTTCCTCGGCTGGTGTGGCCCATGGCGATCCATAAACTGCAAATAAAACGTAATCATTAATCGAGTCATATGGTTTTAGTGGCGGATTACATAGCAAATCCGTTTGCTCTTTTTAATGGGATTCTATTGTTAATAAAAATTGGCAATTACATTGTGTTAGACTCCTATCTAACCCATTCGCAAAGTAATGATCGTTTTCATAGATTTCAAAGACAAAGGCAAAATGAATAATCAAACGAAATGGTTTTTTATATTTAATTTTGATTGATATAATTAAATTTAATTTATTGCCGAATCTCTTGCTAAATATAAATTACAATAGAATTGAGGAATAGTTGGAGTTGCAATAGTTAGTTTTAATAATGTTTGAAAGTTTATTGCTGTAGAAATAATTACATTGTTATAGTGCTCGTTACTTTTAAAACTTGGAAATAAATCACAAAATAAATAACGAAATAACAATAATTACAGTTTTCATATAATTGATTTGAATTGTCATATGATAAATAATAATTGTTTCAACTTAGAAATAATTATGATGGATTTATATATCCATCATTTCATATATGCCAAAATATAAGTAAAATGAGAATAAAAGTTGACATAACATTTTAAAATAATACATGTCGTGATAGCATTCCTTTTTTATAATCTACAAACTGTAATATGGATTTTACGATTATTCTTCTACAAAATGTTTATCCCATGTAGACAGATGTACAAGATGCATTTCAAGATTAAAATATTTGCTTTCCCAGCAGATTTGATAAATGAAATCCCTCTTTGCTTGAGTAGGTTTTGAATTTGTTTCAATCAAAGTAATATACGTTACATGTTACATCTTATAAAAGGCGCAAAATTGCGTACTTTATAAAAGACTAAAAAAATGTAATATAAATTAGTTAATTTTATTTTTATATAAATTAGTTTTATTAGTATTTTTATTTAGAAATACAAAAACACGTTTATATTAAATTTATTAAATTCAATAGTAAATCTTTCTGCAATCAATTTTAATATTGCATTATTGATTAGATTGAGGGATAATATAAACATACATAATATATTAAATTTGTCAAATATCAAAGCCTCATTTTTTTTTCTTTCGCATTTCAAGTGCAGCCAGTGATTATTACAGCTTAAACGACTGAAAAGGAATTTTATTATTGAAAAATTCGAACGTAAATAAAAATAAAAATCAATTTAAATTTGTCTATATTTTCAACTAATCGTTACTTTATCAAAACAACTATTAATAATAACAAATTGATGTCACTTAGAAAACAATACTAATTTCATATACAAAAAGATAAAAATGGTTAGGTGGCTAAATTATTAAAAACTGATAATATAAAATTATAAAATACGATCTTTAAAACATATTTTTTCGTTTAAATAAACTTATACTAAATTTAATAAAATCTAATGTAATTTACAAAATTCTTTGTAGTGCTTTCTACAATTGTTATATTGAACAAACCTGTTTACCTTATAATAAATTATTAACATTTATATGCAAAATGTATATTATAATATCTAATCTGTTGTTGTTTAGTTTTAACAGTAAGCCTTTAAAAACAATTAGTATTAGTGACATTGATTTATTAATAGTTGTCCTCAGTTGTGCCGATGAAGTAACAAAAAGTTCTACAAATTAAATTTATTTTTATTTTTATTTACGTTTGAATTTCCCAATAATAAATAAAATTACATATAATAAAATCAAACCAGAAATAGGAATTAGCATAGAGAAAAACAATTATTCGATTTTGCTAGTTCCAGATTATTTAAATAACATAATAGCATAATACCAAACTTTAAGTTAAGGTTTGTTTCTTTATTATAATTTCACTCGTTTACAGAACAAACCTCGTCATCAAAATAATTTATTTCTTAAAATGTTAAAATTAATAAAAAATAGATCAAACCAAAACTATATGGAGCAAATGTGTTCTTTAAACCTGTATCGCCGTCCGTAACTTTTCATCCTGAAAAAAATTGATATTTTAGACAGAACTGTCAGACGAAGTCATTTGTTATCAAGTGTGTACGTTCTGCTTTGCAATATGAATCCAGCGTAATCAAAATAACCGTTTCTTGACTACTTTCATAGGTTTAACAATTTATTGTAAATAAACTAAGATATTTCTTCTTTATCGTGGTCTTTTGGACTGCAAAATGAAACAATACCGTTTATTGTAAAGTTATACCACACTTTCATAGTAATGCAGTGCAAAATCAAGGAACACGTTATGTTGATTTTTTAAATTAGCTGGGTAGTTGCGTGTTAACAAACGGTACACAAATCAATTTTTATTAAAAGATATTACCTGCAATTTTTTAAGTTCTACAAGATATTAGAGAGTTTACGACACGAACAGCAAGTATTTCAAAATACTTTAAATGAGCTCAACAAAAACTTGCTTGTTGGCAACCGGCTAGTCTTACACCGGATCAGTCGATTTAAAGATAGGCCTAAGTTATAAAACTTGTAGCGAGTATGCTTTATTTCAGCAGGACAACTTCAAACTATCAGACAAATTGGGAAAAATAACTGCTTTAGCACTCAAATGGTTAACAGAATAACAAGTAGAAAGACAAGCATCTAATCCAGTTTTCTTTCATTATACATATTGGCCCAATTTAAACAAAATAACAAATTTTTGAAAAATTTTAATGTGTTTTGTATCGTATCTTTATTGTAAACCTTAATTTCTTTTGTTTAAATGTATTTTGTAATGTATTTGATAATGTTAATCACTTCCCTTTTGTTAATTTACTTTTGTAACTTTTGATGAAGACAGTTCAGTCAAAACTGCAATCATAAATTTATTATAATAAAAACCATAGTAGTTTTCTTTCTAATCTTCTGAGTTATAAAGTTTTAAAAATATAACATTTAAGGTATTTTCTTCTCGGTTGTTATTTGTTGCCATTTTCAGTTAAAAATCAAAATAAGACTAAAAACGTTTTTATTAAAAAAAGAGCTAAATTACAGATAGCATATGTAGTGTACGTTTTATAAATTTATAATACAAGCTAAACAAAACTTTGTAATAATTATGTACCTGTATTGCGACATACATCAAATTATTATCGAGACAAAGTATTGAGTGTACACAATCATTTTGTTTTGAACAAATTTATATCACACCAGAATTATATGCAGCCTAAGTTCAAATAAAGCCGCTGTAAACGCGGAGGAGAAAGGGTAGCGTGTACATTCAAGGACAAAATGCAATGATAAGTGTAATCACTTGATAACATAACATAACGAAACAACCATAAAATTGTGCCTACAATGACATAAAAAGGTGGTGTATTTATTCTTGCATCACTCCAAAATACTCCGTTTTTACGGCGCTCATTTTTAAACTTTAATTGAAATTGATTCTGGTGAACTGTAACTCAGATTTATTTAAAGGGCTGCCTACACACTACAAAAATTATAGCCTAATGATCAGATAAAAATAATACATACAAAAACTGTATGCTACCGCATAGTCTAAAACAAACGCATTTGATCGATTTTTGCGTTTTATCCCAAACATTGAAGCATTGTTTCATGAAATGTTTGTGTGTTGCATGTCATTTACTAACTATTTATTAACTACTCAAAGATAAAACAAATATACATGTATTACAATGTTTATAATAAAATTTTATTTACTTGAATTGAACAAATATATATTTTAAATATTTGATATTGTCTCATCCATCTCTTAAAATGTTTGACATGTTTCGATTTCATACAATCATTGTCGTGAAATCGAAACATGTCAAAATAAATAAATTAAAATTAAAATACAGTAAAACATACACCAAGTACCTTTTTAACCCTAATTATTTGCATATATTTTATTATATTTTAATTTATTAAAAATATTTTAGGGATATATATATATCCTTTTTTGGGACGATTTAATATAAAATAAAAATTTTATTATTTTTTTCTTTGTTTTTATTTTACTAATTTGATAATTATTAATAATTAATAAAGTTTTCTTCAATAATATGCCAAAGAAAACTATTTTCCTCGGAAAAGTAATTACATTTAATATTTCAAATATTTGCTACTCGTACTTAAACTATTTTCTAAATTGCATAGCTCTTTTGATTATAAGTGTACATTTACTTTACATGGGTTGTTTAAAGAAAACAGGAAACAATTAGCAATGCTCTCATCACTACTTCCACATAGAAAACGAATGAAAACCAATCGATTGGTGCGTATGTGTGTACATATAAACGCACCAAGATTTCTCTTACTATTGCTAATTTTATTACTAATATTTATTCACTGGAAGTCCCTACTGAATTATTTTACAGAAACGTAGACAGAAGTGAAGTGTATTCTTACATTTTAATTAACCTCGTTTATTTCGTTGTGCCGTTTACATTCTGAATAATGCAGTGATCTTATTAATGACCTTATCGGTCCGATTTAATTAAACGTAATAAATTATCAAAACGTTTCTGCGGAATAAACAAAAACGATTAATATTTTATATATCCAAACCAATAATCAAACTTATAATCTCAAGGAGTATATTTATATTTCAAAACATTAATATTGTAAAAAAATGATCCACAAAAATATGCTTTCAGATTTTATTCATAATGCTTTTTTAAATCATGCATTAATAATTTTAATTTTAGAGTAATTATTTTCATATTCAGCGATGCCTATGCACACGCGCGTGCGAGACTTTCTTTGAAAACGGACAATAAACAGGATAATTAAAATGACATTAAAACATGCTCCGTTAAAGGGCGGATTTTTTAAGTATTTAATGAAATAATAGTTACAATTTTCATTGTATTGAATAATTCATATGATAAATGAGTATATATATATTATTTTAAAATGACAAAATTGATCATTTTATTTTAAATTAGTTATTTAAACTCAAGCAAACAGAATCTGATCAATAAAATACGGATAATTGTGTCTGGCTGACAAGCGTCTAGATTTGGCTCTAATTGTTAACTTTAGCTTTAGTTTTGCTATATACATTTGCAGTGATGCATTGTTGTTGATAGTTATATTAATCGAGCTCAGTGATATTAGAATTTAAATGATTTGACCTCTTGAAAGTTATTAGAGAATTTATAGTATGCATACTTCATGTACTCTTAAGTAAATAATTGGATTTGTGGATCTTAGTTTAATTAGATATTATATAAGATATTAGATATTATATTAAGTAAATTTTAATTTTATTATTGATAAAAACTATTTTTATTGTTGCATTTCTATGAAACGTGCAAAAGAAAGTAAAGAATCTTAATTTGGACTCAAGCCAAGACAAGTAGGTACTCGAAACAAGAGATTTTTTAGTAACAAAAAAAGTATTAATCCCGGACACAATAAAGCATATGATAATATTAGTGGCGGCTTTGTGCTCAGTGATATAAAACGGACACTTCGGACCCCACTTCGATTTGGAACCCCACAACGTTTTATATTAGTAAGATTTTTAATATTTGCTTATTATACAAGAGCGGCAAAATACACGCGACCAAGTTTTTTTGTGAAAACTATTAAAACATAATTACCTATAAATAATGACATTGTGTTTGTTTAATATTATCTTTTACGTCTTCTAAGGTCTGTGAGCGCTTAATGCTGACTTTACATTTCAAATATCCACACAACAAAAAATCTAGAGTAATTGAGCGGTCACTCAATATTTTTATTATTAGAGCAGCCTGGCAGAGCAAATGTCTCTAAGAAGACGACCTTTTTACGCACTGTGTAATGTACCTGCAGCCATCCTGCTGGAATCAACAGTTTTCTATGCCAAGTTCTACCAACTATAGTTACCACAAATTTTTAATCATACATGTTTTCTTGAATAAGGCAATGGTTTTCGTTTTTGATAATGATCATTTTTCATATTAACGCGTTAACACAAAGAGAAAGACAAAAATTTGCTTTGTCAGTAGTAATCAAATTTTACCAAAAAATGGATTCTCATTCCACTAGTTTCTAATGTTTTGTGCGTATAGCAAACATCATTGAATTTTGCCGCATCTTGTGCAAGTTGTTGGTTCTGCCCAAAAGAATCTAATATTTTTGTTTGAACAACTATAACAAACTCATCCAGTATCATGTGTTTTTAATATTTTTAACACAAAAAGATGACTTTATAAAAATGTTTTTCCAACTTTTGGGTTATTTTTTTAGATAAGCGTCCAACGGTATTACACATAACCTATAGTCCTATAACCTATAGTTTGAAATTATAAATTTCAATATAGTTACGCCCCTTGTAGTAATTGTTAAAAATCGTAAATACTTCCAAAAAAAATTTCAGTAGGTTTTGGTTATAAATATTTTTTCCAAAGTTGTAAATAAGTGCATTTCTAGAAATTTATGATCTGATACATCTGGTATACTTTTATTTATTTTTTATATGTAACTAACTTTGGATTAAATATAGGTTCTCTTAATTGTACATTATAAATTATTCATTAAATATGATCAACGTAGTGATATTATCAACCAAACCAGTGCACACTAAAATTAGCAGAAAAATATTAGAATTGATGTGCGTTATTATGTTGATAAAGTTTGATTAATTCTTCTTTTTTTAGCCTTCATATTGCCACTATTGGACATGTGCCTCTTTTAACCATTTTCATGCTTCCTTGTTATTTATTGTGTACATCCACTGTTTCTCCGCTATAGTTCTGATGTTGTCAAATTAATCCATCTTATTTGGAGTCTTTGAGTGCTTCTTTTAGTTTCTCGAAGTCTTGAAAAAGTAATTTTATGGCTCCATTAGTTTATATCTTTCTAGCAAGTGTCGTGCCTATTGCCACATTTTTGTTTTAGTTTGGATATCGGTGTAGTTTTTTTGAACCTGTTTAAAAATCCTTCTTGTAAAGAAGCGGTAAATGATTTGTAAGAGATCAGGTCTCTTTGCCTCACCCCTTTAGATTTTTTTTTCTGTAAATAAATCGTCAATTATTTTTGAGTATAATTTGATTGATTCTTTAACATACGTCAAAAATAAAATATTATGTATTTTAACTTTTGAAGTGTATAAAATAAAAATTGATGGTTTGCAATAAACATTTCCGAATGTAGAAATAATTTTGTTTTAAATTCTATAACGGATATCTAATGTAAGTTAAGTATTTATAGCTTTAGTCAGTGCCATTTACAATATTTATCAAATTTAAAAAAGAAATACCTAAACCCATATATTGCTATTATATTTTTTAATATATACTGATATAATAATTATTTCCATCATAATATCTATTTTTTGTGTTAATTTCAAAATTATAAAAATTTTGTAGGAAGGATCTCCACATTTGGGTGCGTCTAAACCCTTGTATATGCAAAATCCGTCACGTGATGTCTATCCAGGTACAACAAACAAATAGAAATAATAAAGAAATTAGATAGAACATCCAAAGAAAATGCAACATAAAAGAAGTCAAAAGACTGGTGTTATTTTTTTTCAAATTTTTCTTTAACAACAGACTAGGAGTCAAAAATTAATATTAAAAGCAAATAGAAGGGTTTTGTGGTTTGATGATGAATATAAAAAATGTATTTGTTCGTGTCTTTAAATCGTGAAAAGGTCGCCAAAACTGCAAAACCTTAAACGTACATCTACAAAAACTTTACAAGAGATAACGAAACATAAGTATACAAATAGATTAAAAAAAAATACATATCACATTTGTGGTTTATTCGCTTTTTTAGTTTTTCTACAAATGAAACAACAAAATAATTTTTACAAAAATACATATACAGGTTTTGCACTTTCATCGACAATTAACTAAATACGCTTATTCGATTGCAAAAGAATAAAACCTATACAACAAAATTAATGCCTATAAATAATAGCCTGTTAATCCACTTATAAAGTATAAATTCGTACAAAATGCAGTACTTAGATTGGCAGAAACACGTTATAAAGAACGACGAGGGTTACCCTCTAGTCTACTGAAAAGTACAAATAATCGTAAAAATCGAGCTGAATAGCTAATAATGGCTTTTTTTATCAAAAAACGTAATTTCTTGATAGGTAGATAGATTAAATAATTATCAAATATCCATATAATTGTGTTATATGTATTGTATAATATATAGTTTTCTCTTACATTTAACTCCACAAGTACACTTGCACAACTACAGTGGTGTAACAAAAGGTTGCTTTAAAATGAATGGTATAGAATTGTCTTTAATGATAAATCTCAATTCAATTTATAAACCCCACCAATAGAATGGTCAGAAAACCTCTTGGCAAAAGGGTGTGATATGTTTGGGGAGCTATTTCCCACTTAATTGGTTTAGGTTTTTAGCAAATAAACCTATTAAAAGATAGAAGACCTAAGATAGAAGTTAGTTTCCATTAAAGTAGGGCTCGTGTAATAGTTATTACTAGAGACCGGGTTTCTAGTATTTATGCTTAAGCTAAATATTTATCAACATATACAACATTTCTTTCGATAAAAGTAATCATTTAGAGACCAAGTTTTTAATGTTTTTTTTTTGATTTTTTTCCATTATTTTGCTAATAGAAAAATATTTTTAAAAAAATTTTTAGGTCAAAACAATTTATTAAGCACAATATTTTATTTACACCAATGGTTTGATCAACACAAAATCATTCTTTGTGATTCAACGGTTTTAGTGGTTTGATACGTTACTGTCTAGTTTCTCGTAGATGATGTCTGCAGAAGGAAAAAATTGATTTAACTAATTTGTACGTAACAGTGAAAGTGATACGGTGATACTTAACCTGACAACACATTTTAATGTGATCATGGTTAAGCAAAAACCTACAATAGAACGGTAATATAATGATAGTGACATAAAGATATAAGAAGAATCATAATTTACAATGTTGGCAGCAAGACAATAACTCGTCTTGCAAAGCACACAATGTCGTTGGTTAAATCAATTAAAATAATTGGTAATTTTAAGGATGACATGTGTTGTTCTTTTATTACCTTTTTCAAAAAGTTAAATAAAAATCAGAAAACATTTTAAAGGTTTTCAAATATTGCATAAAATATCAATCATTTTGAACAGTGGCATAATTATTAATTCTGGCATAGATCCGGCTATTATAGCAAAATTTAAATTCTTCAAAAATAATAAGTGTCAACGTTGAAATAAGTTGTTCAGTTTAAAAAAATATATTAAGCAATAGAAGGCAAAATTTTACAGTAGAATATTTAGAACATTTACTAATTTACTCATTTTGACAAGAGTAGTTTATTGGCCTGCTATAAAATGCATAACGGAATTTAGATTTTATTCCACCTGTTAATTTGGAATTATAAACAAACGATATTTTCTTAATAGGTTTGATCATGTAATAATACTATCATTTTGTATTTATGTTTGTAAAATAATAGTTTTGATTACACATATCATAAATATCATAACATATATATTTTTTACCTATATTTTTATAAAAGCCAGTATTTATTGCAGTTAGCCTTTTTCGGAGTTTTTGTGCTACTTTCTAAGTATATGCTTATTTTAAGCTTTTTTGCATACATTTTGTGTCATTTGCGCATTTTTTTGTCCTTATAAATCCGGTGTCTAGTTATTACGAAAACTTAAAATTCGCTTCGTAACATCAATAATGTCTTGGAATCAGTCGTAACGCCATAAACTGAATCAATCATAATGAATGATTTGATTATATAGTCATTGTAGAAATCAACTAAATAGATATAACCAGTACATATTTCTTATGTATCCTTTTAAAGCTCGGAGTTAAGAAGTAATTAAAATTATTAATTTGCATTGTTGAACTTTCAATGGGCCCAAAATTTGCATTATGCAAAGTGAATAAATTAATTAAAACTGGAAAGTAATTTTATTGTCACAATATACAAGCTACAAACTAAAATTGTTATGCTATATAACTGACTAACTATAATGAATAAAAAATTTACAGGCACCTGTACAATAAATGAATTATTAACAAGCAAGTTACGTTGTGTACAAATTAAAAATTATGTGTACGATTTGAAATCGCATAGATAATTTGAAGCATTTGTATTTATATTTTTGTAAATCCATTAACAGCTTATCTGCTATGTTTGACTAATAAATATAAAATTTATGTGTTATGGACAAATTAAAGAAAAGTTAAAGTCTATTTTTTAGAGAAGAACGATAAATGGCTCCTAAGACTAATAAAATAAAATACTTCACTTTTATTTTAATTTATTGTCTAATATAATTCAATATCATAAAATATTTATTCACACGGGTATCAATCATTCCAATAAATACTGCAACACGCAAATGAATTATTACACTAATTTGTTTTGCTCTAGGTGTAAGAACCATTAAATATTTACACAAGAAATCGAATTTAACACGCATAGAGCATAATATAAACGCGGCAATTTCACGAGGAAATACTTTCAAATAAAATATTTAAGTTTCAACGGAATAAAGCACGCAAGATCCCGGAATGTAATCGCAAATCACAATATCGGTCTCGGTTATACTTGACCCAATTCCGCGATTCATAAAAATATCTGTTACATTTCATCCGGCAGATGTTACCCAAGATGAAAAGAATTTGAAAATTTCTGATCGATTCAAAGTAATTTTACAGTTTAGAAAACTAATCAGATCCCACTATGGTTAAGTATTTAGGTCGAATTCGTCGTCCCGCTCGCACTTTTGGTTCTTAATTATCAAACAAAACGGGAAGTAGTCGTGAGTCGTGGATCGCACGGTCATTAAGAAAAAAATGATGATTATAAAACCGCTGTAAGCTGAATTTAAGTAATAACAGTTAATTCAATGCAAACGCAAATCGTTTTCCACTTTGAAAAATATCAGAATTTTTAATGCCAATTATTATTGAATCGATTAATTCAATTAAAAAGTATTGCATCCTATCTGTCAATTATATAAAGTGGTCACGGTTCATCGTCTATTTGTCTGAGTAATTATATAATTCTTATCGCGTATAATTAACTACTATAATTGTGGTATTAGACACAGCAGAGTGGGCATTTTTAATAAGCAATTGGTTCGTGAAAATTAAGCCAGAAGTAGAAGTCTAACGAATCCAATACTGAATCATTTCCTCGAGGGTTTGATAATGAGAGAAACTTTTTTGTTTTATTGTGTATGTAGAATAAGATCTAGATTTCACCATTAAATCGTGCAATAATAATTGGAGATATAATGAAATTTGAAGTTACTACATACTGTTGTGTCTGATTTTTCATCATTGTTTGTTTTAGAACTATTGCTATACCCATATTGAATAGATGCCTCAAAAGTTTTAAAACTCTTTATTCATATTCTGCAAAGTTCCGTAGTCTTGCAAAATTTTATTACTTTGTTAAGAATAAAATATTATATATTATTTTGATTGATATAAGTTTTGTTTATAATACTATTAATCATACAAAATTTAATAGTTATTTTATACTGTCAATAAAAAAGGCCACAACTCTAAATAAAGTTATTGATAAATTAAATATGTAGCAAACTTTAACATTGCTAGTTTTTTCACTCAACTACATGGCTGACTTACATATGTATGAATGCGATATAATTAAATTTCAACGTGAGTTTAAACAACATTTTAAATTTATATTGTGGTAAATAAAATTAATGCAATGGGTTTCATACAAAATGACGTTTCGGTTTTAGTCATTTATATCAATTAAATCATATTTCGAATAATAATAATGTTCTACTTGTTTTCATTTTTTTTATCTGTGGAATAAAAATCTAAATAATTTTCTGTTTTTTAGACAGTAAAAAACAGAAAATTACTTTGGCACACATTAATTGGGATTAGCTCTTCAAGCTTAAAATATGCATGCTCGTTTTGTAATATTTAGAAACAATATATGATTTAAAAATAATATGAATCTATTTTAATATCACAATAGAATTGATAAAAATAAAACAAATTTACCAGGCGACAACTGAATCATGTATTGACCCATATGATTTTTTACTTACTAAAATTTTTATTGGTTAAAATATATCATAAAACCTTACTTAACCGCTAAAGATTTGAAAAATTTCATTTCCAATCTAACCGGAAATCACACAATTTTTTGTATTATTAAATGAAACATTTGGTATATTTTAACAAATTTTTAGTGAAATTTTCGTATAAATCCCAATTTTCAGAACTTTTGCTAGCATAACCTAAATTTTTCTAACACTTTTTATATTACATCGAAAAGAATCTGGTCTAATCGAATGATGTAGAACCAATGCACGTTTTTATTTCTCTGCGTATTACGAAGTTATTGAGTATCTTAATTAGATGTTTAGAAATGTTGAGAAGAAATAATTTGAAGAGCAATAATTTTAAGCTACACAAAATAAAAACCTTTTTATAACCATATACAAGACACCTGAATGTCGGTAAAAGGTGGATTGTTTGGAAGTTGGAAATAAGAATAATTAAAGGTTATTATTGGCTTATTTTTCGGAAATATAAACTGCGTATTGGGAATTTTGTTGGCAATGTGTAAGTTCATTTTTAATAATAGATTCATATACTTCTTCAACTACAAGAAGTAGAGTAATCGGCCAATAACTCGTGTGACTTAATAAGTTGGAGCCTTTTTTAAGTATGCATATGATAATTTTTTTTTTCCATTCAGTAGGAATTGTGTAGTAAAAGTTTAACATTCTTATAATGTATTCGTGAATTTTGCGATCTGTTTTGGTATTTTTTTATCAGTAATACTGAATTTACCCAAGCAATTTAGCAATAATAATATAGTATTAAATATAACTTTAGATATAGACGTGAGTTATTTATGCAAAGAATTTAATTATAAATTGAAGCATTTACGCATGCGCGTATGAACGGACACTAGTGTCTCATTTCGCTGCGTTCGTTAATTCTGCATCCAACACATTTTTTATACCAAATGCACTGTTGTCGTTTGCAAATGGACAATATTTATTTTAACACCATTTACACCAAAACACGTTTATTTATTATAGTGTAGTGTACACATAGACCGACGCCACATGACTATAACACCGCTCCTCGCCGAATCGTTTTTCGAACGTAGCTTTTGACGGTAATAGCGGCCCCAGCTGCTTGTCGACATAACGCATGCGTATTACTACATAATTTAAGGATTTAGCTTCAGAAGTTCAATATTAAAAACTTTCAAGGCCAAATCATTAAGCCATGACCAATGCTAAATTTCCATAAATAGGTATATGACAAGTCCAGTATTTAACTCGCTAATGTTATATCTAAATTCATTACTAATACTAAATCGGTTCCATAAATTCCCCATAAGACATGTCCATTTGCAGAATTTTACCATTATTTAGTACATCGTAATACATGGAAAGAGTTAGAGGACGCTTATGTCCAGCAGTGGACGCAACCGGCTGGCAAATGATGATAATGATGAATACATGTCTTCAATTTTGTCGTCATCTCGAGTTACGTAAGTCTATTTGCAAAATGCATTTGAGATGAACGTTTGTGGTTAGTATGATTTCTAAATTCTTGAAAGTAGTTATTACCTTTTTTTGCGTGCATTTAGTTGCATGCGTTTATATATTTGTCGTGTCTGTACTTAGACAGTGGATATTTTTATTTGTGTAGTTAAATTATCTTCTTGTTATATTGTCATTTGATATTTAAAATTCACAATATGATTCACATTTATATTTAATAAGTCGCAAAATAATTGGAGCTGTGAGTCTTAATATGATTTTAATGAACAAGGTCGACTGACAGTGGCTAGATGTTAATTTCAAATGGTATCCGTAGATAATCTAAACATAAATCTGGTATAACATTTACTGAATAGATTAATGATTTTATGCTGAAGGATAAAGAAGGATGTCAGAAGTTAGTGTCAGTATTATGTATTTTCTAGGATTTGTGTTGAAGGCACCAATGATAATGGAATGCAGGTAAATAAAAGCACTTAAAAATATAGTGTAATCTAACTTAAAATGAGGATAGATATAAACTAAGAATATGTGCAGTTTGTTTAAGAAAAAAAGAAAGAAAAGTGTAAACATTCATTTAAGATAGTATAGTTTATTTTAAGAGAATTGTCTTTTATAAGTGGGAAACAGGGATGGGACATTGCTATAGTACCACCTTTTATGTTTTAATTAGAAATAGTGGCATGCTTTTCTTTGGCTAACCAGTTTCGAAACAATATAGGATTAGCCAATTTAGTTTCAATAAATTTTTTAGAAAAGCTATTTATGTTGGATTAAATTAACTTTAAACTAGATATTTGAACAGTCGATAATTTGTTAATGTTTAGGTTAGATTTTTTTGGGTTACATACAATTTTTAGTTTAAGTTATTCAAACAGGTCGTTTCTTTCAGATGTTTTAATGAAGTTGTGTATACATATCGATGGTGCGTTCATGTTATGGGGGGTGAATACTTGCAAGTGTGTTATTTTTTTATCAATGTCTCCTGAGCATTTGTTTATAGATTTTAACATAGTATACTTTGTGTGGGTATTTTCTTTCAGGTTTCCATTACATTTGTATGCTGGTTTCCATTCATTTTTCCACAAATTTTGCATTGACTGCATACGTTGGTTGTATGGTCAAAAGAGTTGCGTTTACCGTATGATGATGGTATTGGAGCAAATGCATAGCTTTCATTGACAGGGAAGTGCTTATTTTTTCTAGAACACGTCTTGTAGTAATAGTTTTTGATGAGCTTCTACATTTCCAGTTATAATAATAATAATAATAATAATAATAATAATAATAATAATAATAATAATAATAATATGTATTAATGTAGAATCATAGTATATTTACATAAGTCATATGATCTAGATTTACAGCTCCAATCAGATTGTAAAATCTTACAGTAAAAATATAATAATATAAAACAATAATGTTCATTCATAACATTAAACTAGTAACATCACATTCTAAAAATTCATTAAAATAATAAAATAAAATCATAAAACACATTTTTTATTAAAAAACCTTTAATGGCAGTATTAAATTCTTTTATAGGTAGATTACGCACTATCAAAGATAATTTATTAAAAAATCGTTTGCAGTAATAGTTTGCTGAATACTGTGACTTTTTTAAACAAGTTGATGGCGTGTATATGTTCACGGCATTTCTATTATTGCACGAGTATTTCTTAATATATCTAACTCAAGTATGAACACAATTGGTAGAGTAAACCGCTCTTTGTAACAGACTGCAACACAGCCCAGCCAGTATGCGTATTGCGCGTCTTTAAAGAGCAAATAATCTGTCGTATAGACAAGTGTTCCCATGCAATATGCAGTATGTTAAGTGACTTTGACAAATAGCAAAGTATGCAGCAATTGGACATTCCGGGGAAATGTAGTCAGATAGGTTTCTCAGTAAATATATATTTTTGGTAACTTTTTGTGAGATATACTCACTATATCATTCAGATTGCAGGCTGCTAGCCCTGTAATTCTTGAAATATACATTCTTTTGCAGAACCTGTGTTCTATATTATTTGATTTCAGCACTCTTATTGTCTATTATTACTTGATTTAACAGAATAATGATAAAACATAAAATCACCGCTTTAAGTTGAACCATACATTTTAAATTACATTGTATACTAAAAAAAATATATAAAGTAACGAATAATATAATATATATATATATACGTAATAAACTATTACTATACACAAAAGGGTACACACAAAAAACTATCTTTAAAACTCCACTTTAATTTCGGTGAGTTTAAGAACAAACAGTACAAATTAATATGCGACAAAATATATTAGACTGATTTGCAATATTGCGCAGCTTAAGCCGTAGCGATTTTAATTTTGTACAGCTTTAAGCGTAATGAATCATTAAAATGTAATCATTTTGGTCTCATCTCAAATAAAAGTGTATTTAGTTGGAATATTAAATTAATAACCTACAAACATGGAATTATTGTTGTGATTTTGCCAGTAAATTCTTGATAATATTATTTAAAATAAAATCCGGCGTTGTAAGCAAAATTTTAAATTTTATATTAATGTTGAAGATAAATCAAAGGTATACTGTTTAAGTTTTTTGATGAAATAATTTTTACAAATACAAGTCGTGTATATTAATGGTCTCAAAATCAAACAAAACTTAATTATTAATGTCATCAATACACTAGTATTACTTTTGACAATTAAAGCTTAACAACTCCATCAATAGAAAAAAATCAAATTAATATTTTCAATGTCCAATGTTTTAAACAGTTTTGTTTGGGTATATTTTGTTTACCGACAATTTTTGCATTAAATATTTTTGTAAAATGTTTACATTTAAATATTTTGTCTTATTTATTTTTAAGAAAACTCTTTCACAATATTTGTAGTGTAGTAATTTCAATTTCTTTTCAATGACAAAAATATTATATATTATATAGTTATTATATTATAATAACAATAATATTTGTTCTTCAAGATAGTGTGTCAAATTAGAAAAAAACACATGTTCAGTTTCTGCGCAATATGCGTTGTTACATTAGCCAGAAACAATTGTAATTCAAACCGCAAGTCATTCCTTCGTTTTAGTCTAATACCTACATACAAACTTATAAACTACGCTTATATTATGCAATGTCTGGAAGTCTTATTATACTTTGTTGTATTTTAATCACTACAGATTTATTTTATCTTAAACTACTCATAATTCAAACATTGAAATTATTTTTAAATTCTACTTACTAGAATATATCTTTTTCACAGTATTATCCATTTTTTCTTATAAAGTTTTCGAAGTTTTATTTATTAATTGTTGAAAATTATTAATATTAATACTTTAATTAAATAAATAAAATAATTTATTTTTACTTTGAGCATAATTTATATTTTACATAATCGATTTCGATATTTTATAATATCATTGTCAAATAAATAAATAAATTGATTGGCACATACATTGTTTATCAATATATTTACTTATATATTTGATAATAATATTATAAAATATCGAAATCGATTAAATAAAATAAAGACGATAAACAAAGTAATAAGCGGGCTCTTACACACGCCGTGCGTAATATGTGCGATAACACGGCTCGATCGCACTGTTTGGATTTCAAGTGTGATTTCTAGGCAAAGACCAGTTATAATAATATAAATAAATATAGTTATAATAATAAATCAATGTGAATAAATTCTAAACCTATGTTCTCATTTCCAAGGTAATTCCGATTAATTGAAAATTAATTAAAAAAAAAATTAATTCGTTAATTTAATTTGTAGAAACGTCGTGCGCAACTTTTCCAGTCGTGCGTAATATCCAATTTACAACTCTTGATATATTATATACTATTATTTATATATTTTTAGTATACATAATTATTATCTTTTTATGTGATCATGCAGATAAATGTATATAATTTGTATGGAATTTAATATAAAGTAAATCTATTTACCACTATTGTATCTTCTTAATCATAAATTACTTTTTTATATTGTTCAAATAATATTGATGTTTTAAAAATAAAAACATCTACAACAATATTAAAACATAAAATTATTCATTCTGAAAATAAATGAACACAAATTTATTAAAAGCGAATCACTATTTCGTTCATTTTAGTTGTAGTTTCATTGTAAAATTAACAACCCAGTGCTAAATACAGTGTTTAGAAAAAATAAAATTAAAAACCATAGATACACTAAGTAAATAAATAAATACAATATTTGATGTCCGAATATGGTGGAATTCAACAATATTTATGCTGAAAGTTATAAAATTAAAACTCCACAAATATAATAAAATAAAAGTATATATTTCATATTATGTTTGTGGAGTTTTAATTTTATAATTTTCAGAATGAAATAAGTAAATAGATTGTTGCTTAATTTCTCGGGTATTAATACACAAGAGGCCGAATTTTTACCGGGTATTTTTTTGCAAAGACCTATTTCAAATAAAAATTATTCAAGAATTCAAGGCATGGAAAAGTTGGTATTCTAAAAGGAGCGGTTTTTCCTATGTACTATTCATACTAATTCAAGAATAATTTTCTTATGGGAAATTGGTTTGAGTTTCATACAAAAACTTACAATTTTTATACCAAATCAACGTCGTGTGAACTGGCAAAAGCAAGATGTAATGTTATCAATTTTTAAAATAAAAACTTTTATATTGAAGTGAGTCCCAAAAGACTGAGAAATAAAATGTAAACCAATTAATAGGAACGGGTGGGGATATAGGCAGTAACAAATGGGAATGAGTTGGACTGGGGATGCTTGCATTTCCAAGGTGCTGTCCACAAATAAAAAATATGACATTAAATTTTCAGTATAATTATATTATAAGAAAATTAAAGGTTTTACTTCTACTGTGTGTGTTCCATGCACATTCGCAATATTTTTACTACCTATTGATAGCCTGTTTTAACATTATAAATCAGGCCAATTGGTCGATTTTTGATGTAAAAACTTTTATATTGAAATGTGAGTTCAAAAAAGCGGTAAGGCAAAATGTAAATAAATGGGAACGAGTCGGACTGGGGACGCGTGCATTCTCTGTATGCATTGGCTTGTGTATCTATAGGGCAGTGTAATGAGTGGCAGGGTGGTTGTGCATAAATAAAAAATATAATACTGACAGTTAATTCTCAATACCAATTGCACAAATGCATAGTAAGTTATCGGTAATAAGTTTGTCGATAGAGTGCAAACTTGTAATAATTTACGGTGCACGAAAGCAATTTATTGGACTATATCTCAACAAAAAATACAATAAAATAAGAAGATACTTATTTATTGGTTGTAGATGCAAATTGACGTTTGAATTTTTATTTGACAGTAATTTGACAAACAGTATATTTGATAATTAGACAAATCAATAAGTAACCTGTCACCTGCCAAAACATAATATTCTAATAACATTCTATATGATTTTTATTATCTCGGCAACAAATTTATCTATATGCTGATTGATTGTAATTCATTCGTGTTTCGTAACGCTGTCTTGCGATATAGTCAGTATAATTAAATTATAATAAAATTGAAGGTTTTGTTTCTACTGTGTGTGTTCTTAGCACAGTCGCGTTCTTCTAGTTAGTATATTGGGATGTCATTACTGATTTACTATTTGTTAATAGGCAACCAATTATACAATTACGGTAGTACAGAAATATTGAAATTCAGCAGTTTTTTTTTAACTAAAAAATAATTGTTATTTACAAATATTTTATGTGAAACATTCTCATCAAAATTTAACCGAGTGGCAACAAATTGTAACATTATTAAGTAATAAAATTACTCCCAGATTATTTTCCATTATAATGAAAACCATTAATTTATTGACACAATCCCTATATATTCAATTGTCAGAACATCACAAACGTCTGTGAGGAAAACAATAAAGCACACATTTTGGGTGAAAAAAATAATATTCAAACCTTCTTAAGAAAGTGGCCTTGCAAACCTTGGGTAATTACATACCGTCGGCTTGGGGTCTGGAAGAGAGCATTTATTTACTTATCAGAGAAAGTCGGGTTTTAAATTAATCAACTAGATTAGGCTAAAAAACCTCAAATCAATTTTTTAGCTAAAGTATGTCTATACATGACCGAGATTATATATTTACTTCAGTTCACTTTTGTCTACTTTGATAGTTATATTTTGATACATCATAGATGGCGTTAGTTACACATAATAGTTTGACAAATGAAACTTATAGTTTTTGCTTATGACAATTTTAGTTTTTTTAATGTAAATTAGATAAGATGAGTTTTTCTCTAGGTAATATTGATTTTGCTATCTCGACTCGTTTTTGAGATAAATGCATTTTGTTTTTGTGAAAATTAGTCAATTACCATGAAACATATTATTAATTAACACAAAAAACCAAACCAATGAATAACTTATGTACGTAAATCATAAAAATATTCAGTAGTCATGTCGCAAATATTTGTAAATATGAATATATACAGAAATGATAAGAAAACACAATATATATATATATATGTTTTTGAAACAGATAATATATTGGAAAGACCCGCTAATGTATTAATTTATTACCCGGGTAATATTTCATATTGCATCGAATACTCACTAACGTCCGTTGGTTGCTAGGTGATTTTGATAATAATTGTTAATAAATTGAAATTAAAGAATAACAATTTTTAAAATTTTGTTAGGAAAATAGTGACTGAAACATTATTTTAGGTGACGTTAAATATTTATACTGATAAGGTTTGTAAAATCGAAACATTTTTTTTTTGCTATTTTTGATTGGTTGCCATAATTAACTGAATTGAACGTAAATAAAAAATTATTATTTTTATCTCAAACATTTTATCAGATCCGGGTTTATAACTCACTGTGTTGACTTTATGTTTAGCAAAGAATAATTGTTTGCAAATATTTCTTAAACGATAACAAGATTTATTATGTAAATTATTATACATAAATGGGAAACATCTTTCTTAATTAACAGTCAGAAGACAAATAAAAGTCTACAGACTAAATTTGTCCATCCAAAAACATATTTTATCATCCACTATCTCCAATTTCCCCTATCATTATCACTAATGATAGGGGTATCATTAGGTAAGACATTGTCAAAATATGCCAAAGCTGCTAGATTTATAATATTCCGATTAAAATTTAATTATTGCTATATATAGTTAATTGTATGTCATGGGTAGCAAGGTGAGGACAGCAATGAGTATTTCGGCAGTGGTGAAGATACACATTTTTATGCTACTGCTGTTTTACAATGCATTGTTATATGTTATTTAGCTATAGTGACAATGATATTGTGTAGTACAGAATTGTGACTTTTTGTTATAGTAATTGCAAATGCCAATTTTCTTCATGCAATTGCGGGCAGATAAATTGATTTTCGCATATAGCTGTCATTTATATTACAGGTACAACAAATATTAATTTCGGATGAATGCGGTAGCCGGACGAGTCAGACACGAGTCGGGCTGCAGCATGTGCATTTTTATCCGTGTGCATACATAGTTATTTATGCAATTAAAAAAATTGTATAATAAAGTCAATAAAGTATTGAAATAAATTGCAATTATTTCACTGTCGTCATCAATCACTGAATTTAATAATGTAACACTCCCGAAAAGTCATTTATTAATAATAATTATAAATAAATATTATTATTATTAATTAATAATTATTATTTCATTTATTTATCACAATTGTCTGTGTTCATATATGCTTGTGTTATATCTTACAATTATTTGCGTTCGTAAAGTAATAATAAGTATTAAAAATCATAGCAACAGAAAGATAATAAATAGTATGCTACTAAGATAAATGTTACGTCTTAAATTCAAAACGAAAAATTGTTTCTTATGACTTATGACACCAACAATATATTACGTGATTACACAATTTCTAATATTTATAGACACCCTTTAGTTCTTTGTGACCTTGTGGCTCTGCTCTCCCTATGTCGAATGGCTTGAATATTTTAATAAGAGAACTGTTTTCAACTATATTATGAAAGCCCATTAAGGTTACAGCCATTTAAAGTGTTCAATATTATATATATATATATATATATATATATATATATATATATATATATATATATACGTATTTACAATAGTTCTAGCAACCTTAAATAGGACAACTATAACGGCTGTTTAATAACAAACTATCTATTCCACATTATTGTTAAATTTGCAATATTGCTTTTAATTAACAGCAATTAAATATAAATTATAGAAGTAATGCTCATAGGAAGCGAACGGCGTACTTTCTTCACACTTGGAGACAATGCAACGCCATTGCTTTAATTAATAAAATGATTAATACATTGTGTAAGTTTATTGTACATTTAT
>JARJEC010159347.1:0-10989 GCA_030264575.1 Tachinus sp. AB-2021 | reverse complement strand
GTACTCGATAAATATATTGTTTATATTTTTTAATGCGTACTACAGAAAACTGATTTGAAAGAGAATGAAAATAAAAATCCTTTGATTTTATTATTTTGCTAAAATCGATAAAAATAAATTTTTAATATAACAACTACGATTGTGGCAATCGAATTAATTATGCATGTTACAAAACTACTGGAGGTCAGAAAAACGTATTTAATATTCATAGTTTTATGATATATCGGTGATTAATTAATAATAAACCTAATATGCACTTATGGTACCACAGAAATCTTAAAATTCAATATATAGAGTTTTTTATATGAGGAAAAAATAAGATAAATGTAAAGTGCTTGGGCCACACAGCAGAAATAGAACTTTTATTGCAATTTTTATATAAATTTTATTAATCTTGAGAATCTAACAAGGAATTACTAATATTATAGACAATCTCTTAACCCCTACGCCACCGGGTATGGCTCATAAATTAATTAATTAATCATGGATCAATATTAATTAATTAATCCGATTTCTATACATTGATATGGGGTTATGTATCTGATACCAACAAATATTATTAATTAATTTATCAAATTTGATTTGTTTATATTGATCTGTTTCTTTACGCGTCAAGAATTTGACGGAGAAAAGAAAGATGATGTAAAATTGATGATTAAAATTAAGATGGCGGCCATGCCGTATTTGCGTGACGCTAAATGTAATATTTAAAACATTGGTTTCGGCTGGATCCATAATTATAATATAGTAAGTAATATTAATGTAAAAACAATAAGTTTTAATAAAATTTAAACCAAAGAAACAAATATTAAAAATACAAATATTAAAAAAATAAGGAATATTAAAATTTAAATAATAAAAAAAATAATGGTACTAATTAAATGTATCCATAGTCACAGTCGGCGCAAAGCTATTTTGTGATATAGATAAAATAACTTTGTGCGCCACATTAGTAAAAATAAATTAATTAAATATTTAATCAAAAAATGAGATAATGTGCTTATTATCATATGTAGCTCAATCTGGACCAAATACACTTTTAATACTATTCTTATTTTAGTCATTCAACTATTCTAAGCACACGGTGCTAACATTAACCCCACCCAAAGAGTCAATATAGTCTATATATGTATGTATATAAATGGAATGTATTCGTGTACTTGTTATATTTTCACGGTTAATATAACTAGTGGTTCGTATATTATCGGTATTTTTTTATAAATGTCATGAATACTAATACCAATCGACGAAAATACAACTCGTTGTATTTTCCAAAGATTGGTATTAGAATGAGTTTTAGTTATAAAAAATTATTGATAAACGAACCACGAAATTATATTTGGTATGAGAAGATAATTATTCCATTTCAACCGATTATTTATTATTAAATTCATATTGACGGACTATAATTTGTCAAATATGACAGATATTATGTGAATTTGCTATGACGAACGTATCTTATTGGTAATAAAATTTGTTTGGCTTAAAGATCTTAAAATGACCCAAAACGTTGAGAAATGCAAAAAAGTGCGTGTAAAAAAGTCCGTGCCGGATGGACAGACATTTTTTGTGGCAAGATAACCTAATAAGCGGAGCCACTGTGAACTAATGAAGTTAAGTAGTATACAGTTGTTTATTAAATAGTATACTTCATTGTATTTAATGACAATACTGACAATCCTAACAATTTTGATGTTTATCTATGCTATCGCTCTGCAGCGGAAGTTTATTTGAGAATCATTAGCATCACCGTCACCGTCAGTGGTCTGAAGTCACATACAAATGTACATACTTGTGTGAAATCAGTGTGCGTGCAACGCTATGAGTGAGTGAGTAAGTGAGTTTAAAATAACTATCATGTGGGGAACTGTCCTTGGGACCGCCAACCATTTTTTCATTGGAAAACCAAAAGCAAAAATAAATGCAGTAAATTATAAATGCTACACAAGCAATTTACAATGGCATTACTTAAACGAACATGCACATGCATCTAAAATGTTTGTCTAAATTGGCTGAATTAAGCTTATATAATATATGAATGGGTGAAAAGCAAAATGAGTATAAGTACAAAATTTATTATTTTGACTAATTTAAGTTTAAATTAAAAAGTTTAGTTAACTTTTATTTGAAACTAATTAATAGATGGTTTTACTAGTAGCTCGATATACTTACTATTTTTTTAATGTTAATTGTAAATACATTTAATTGGTGACTTACATCAAATTTTTGACCCTTTCATATTATTATTGAGAAAAAATGTTATAAATTACATACAAATTATTTGATTACAGAGTATGTACTATATAACGTGCAGGAATTACAGTATTTGCTTTCCTTTATTTGTTTTGCAGTTCACTACATCCAAATACTTTTGCTATATATCACAATACACTACAATAACACAGCAATTTTTGATTACTAGCGTTATTTGAAAAGTTTTATTCAGCAACTAATTAATATTATAATTGTCATTTGGTTTAAACTTATATTATAGTAAAACAATTCAATCCAAAATTGCATTTTAAAGAATATAAATAGTTTAAGCTACATTTAGCCTCTAATTAATTGGATTAAAAATATAGAATGTATTGAGAATTGTTGCAAATTTACTTAATTTGTTTTGAAATCATTTATATTTTCAATTAACAAATTAATATGCGATTGGTGGCATTTTAATTATAATTAAGTTGATATTTATGCATGTTTTATAATAATGTTATACGCGTTAGAAAAGCCTATACGTATGTTAATTTTTTAAATTTATAAATCAGCATAAATTGTACGGAACTAATAGAACTCATTTTTTTAATAAATTATTCATTGATTGGTATTGAGTCATGTACTTTGGGTTCATATAACATTTGAGGTAATTATTATCAGTATTTATATTTCAGATCATACGAACGGAAATAAGAACTAGGCATCAACAAGATTTGCCCACTGTTAGCAATTATCGCTCCAGACAATACATCCCGATTGATAATAGATACGATTACCAACAAGCTACTAATACTAACCGACGTTTTCCATCGCCACCTATTTGTAATACTCAATGTCCAATTGTGGAAACACCAAATAATGTACAAGTTTTGCATAGAGCAGCAAGATTTGATGAAGACGAATCTTTTTATAATCCATTATTGAGAGTACAACAGTATACATCGCCCCAAGATAGCTTGACTGGAAAATGTAATAATTTCCAAAGTTTCTGTAAAAAGTAACTGAAAAAAAAGAATAAATACAAAATATTATATTGCACATTTATTTTAATGTTCACTAATACATTAAAATTACTTAACATCTATACATTAAGTATGATCTCGTGCTAAGTGCTTTGACAAAAATACTATAATAGAGTGTAAATATACAGCACACACATAATAATTTATATAATACAAAAAGAAAAATATTGTGTGCACTAAATACAACAACATATCGCAGACAGAAATAGTGCTAGTTTTATTTATGTGAGATCACAACTACTTTGATCACTTATCTACAACTAAATATAATAATAATAATAATAAAATAATAATAATAATTAATATATTACACGTAATGACGACTTTATACAATGATGCCGATGAGGGAACTCAACTTGAGGGCAACACCAGTCACACAGCCACCCAAAAGTCGACGGAACCGACGAAAATACTTTGAATTGTCAACATTGCAAACAATTCAATTTATATCTGAATAATAGGATTTAATTTATTCAAGCGCGGGAGCCTTCATTTTATTAACGGCATTTGATAAGTGTAGTAGTTCCGTATTTAGTTGATGGACAAGTGATTCAAGTTTGTCAACGGTGTCTAAAACTTCAACGCGACCAGTATGTGGGTTGAATCTTACTTCGAACGGCCTGGACATTGTGGATACCCAACGCCTGAATTTATCTTTGGCATCTTCAAAACTTTCGGCTACGTAATACACGGGTTGGTATTCTTGGTCTTGGTAAGGTTGTACGGCTGTGGATGCTGGTTCAAATGGCCTGAGTTCAGGCTTATCGCTCAAAGCATGAAGAAGTTCACCATAAGCACTGAGTAATCCAGCACCATAAGCTTTAACAGCACCGTTTTCCTTGCAAAGACCAAACTCAACAGTAAACCAGTATACCTGCAATAAAACACCTTGTATTAATTGTAGAATAAAATGAATACAAATAGACCATAGTGTTGTAATAAAATGACCATGTTCGCGTTAAATGTTTAAGATCCGTGCATGCCTTTTCTTTTGCCGGTCACGCGTGTCACGAGCTTGACCCTGACACGCTGATCGCAATTCAATTAATTATTTTTATGCACTTAATCTACTAAATCAATAAAAATTTAAATCGTCTACTTACGGTAGATAGTTTTTCAATTTCAGCATCTGAAGCGCCAAGGGAAGCCAATCCGATTTCCTGGGAGAATTGTGCAAAGCTGGGATCGGCAAGAAGAGGCATATGCCCCAAGAGTTCATGAATGCTGTCTCTGTAAAAAATAAGCCTATTAAATATCTTTTTTGAAATGAAATTGTGGATTAATATTCAATTAAGTAGTCGAGCGGAATTGATATTGAGAGCGCGTTTATAATAGCTGCGTAAATTGATGCATTACCGCTTCGAGTTAATGGCTTTTATAATTCAATTAAATGTCACTTCTTTGATGCAATATTAAACTTACGGTTCGGGGGTGTGGTACGGAGAATTGATGTGGCGGACATATTGTGTGCTTTGGAATATGCGGAAAGCGAGAGAAGCCAAGAAATCGCGTGATGTTAGTAACCCAGCTGCAGGACGAAGAGTAAATCCGGTATGGGATTGCAAGAATTTCGACATATTGTCAAGTTGAGGAAGTTCGTTACAGTTGAAGATTCCTTCATCCTCCAGCAAACGGAACACGCGGCGATACTCAGCACAAGCATGTTTTGGCATCAAATCTTTGACAGTATTGAACACTGCGGTCCATGTCTTATTTTCAGTTTCAGTGTAATCAATATGTGGAATTTGATCGCCGCTAAAAAAATAAATAATTGTTAATTTGGCATTGTCATGGCAGAATCATTATAAACTTACTATTTGTAAGCAAAAGCAACTTCAGCAATGTGCTTGCGGCGAGCACGATATTCTTTATCGGCAAATCCGGGGTGGTTCATGTCAAGGTCTGGTTCATATTTAGTCATTAAATGATTGCAGTTATCCAATTCACTGGCATGTCTTGGGAACCATGGGCTCTTATTGGTAATGTTGTCCTCACCAACGAGAGATACGTTGGTAAGAGAAGAAGATTGACGGAGCGATTTAATAAGTTGCAAAAGATTGACGCGTTGCATCTCAATCTTAATAAGTACATCCAATTGGTTCTTATCATTTTGAGATGGACGAGTTTCCAAGTGGCAAACGGTTCCTTGATATTTTTCAATTGTCTTCAAAACGCGAGACAAAGATGACATTCCTTCGCGTAGGCGAAGCACTAAAGCGGCTTTCTGCACGGTTCTTTCAGCATCAGGTCCATCGTTCATCGAATTTTGAAGGATAACCTCTTCTTCAGTTAATCCATTATCTAATAAAAATAAAATAAATTTTAATTGATATAAAATTATAAAATATATTTTAATATTTTCTTTCTTTTTCAAAATGCATAAAACATCTTCATGAAATGGAAAACTTATGTTTCCATTTCATATATTACACAATGCTGTAATATTTTCACAGCTTAGTGGAGAAATGGAGGGTGAACATTGACTTTTGAGACTATAAAAGCCGGACGGTATGGGAGACTCGGCTTTGTAGAAAATCGCAAAAGCTTTAAGCACTTAGTGCAATTATATTATGACGGATATAAATCATGCAATTTTCTTCTCGCATTGTGCACTTACACGTTTTATAAAGATTTTAGGTCAAGTTTAAGTGATCCATTATAATAATTCTAGAATTTTATATTTTCATGCTATAAACGTACCGTCGCTGGTTTCTGTCTGCTGTTGTTCTGAATTTTTCTGCGCTGCCTTCTCATCTACTTGAATTTCTGGTTCAAGACTGGAGTCTATAATAAACGCAAAATCTACTATACAAACAGCATTCACATGCAAACAAATAAAATGATAAAACAATCATGCCACAGAAATTTCATGCAAAAAAATTAAACGAGAATTACCATTAGCCCTAAGGCGGGCTTCATCCAACACGGTTTGCTTAGTTTGAGTAACGACCATAGTCTCAAAGCGAGCATCATCTACAAGAGAACGACGTCTGGATGGATATCCGTTCTGAAACAGGAAAATTTAATGTAAGGCGCATTGTCTTCTCCAGCAGGAAATGTCGCTACAGCAGGAAATTGGCTTCCTAACTTTTAAACTATTGTTCTTTGCTTAATAGCAAGCATAATTCAAAGCAATTTTCAGATCGAATGTCAACTGATAAAGGTGGAGTTTACTGATGCGATATATCCATTGGCAAGGTTACAAGCAATTTACATAAACCTCTAGGCAAAATGCATTCTATGGCCGTGATCTTACTATATTAATAAATAAAACATTTTATAGAATAATTATAATTAATATAATTATCAATTTGTAAAAAGTTTCAATAATTGTGGAAATATTACAGTTAACATATTTTGCATTATTTTGCAATACAAAAATAATTATTTTAATTGTAGTTTGTTTACTTTGATTTGCTGAATGCAACTATTATCACATTAAAAAGCATGCAAATGGATCAATCGGTCAGTTGCTATAAATAATATTGATTGGAGATTATAAAATGTCTTGTATCTATAAGCGTGAAGGCTAACACGTTGTATAATATCAATAACCGCGATTCTATCAATTAATGTTATGTAATTGGTGCTACTGAATAATCGAGGACGATCAGTACCGTATCAAATAATAATAATTATACTTTGTTATTAAACAAATGTAGCAAAATACTTGAAACATTTACGATTGCATCAATCTTATACATTTACGTTTCTGCACATGGTGATTTTCAATTATTTTCAATTGTTTATAATTATCCTTGTATATTATTACTTAAGTATTGCAAAATTTGAACTTGTGAAATCGTTAATGCATTATTTACATTTGTGAGGATTTATTAATTACATTACATGTGCATAGAAATTGAATATACAGTAATTAATTATTCTTTACAAATGAATATGAAGCAATTAAATGTATCAAGAAGGTTTGTTAAGGATATACTGAGATAAACCATCGTTGAAATCTCCGGTTTATTCAACAGGCTGCCGCTAGATGGGAAGCTTTCTTAAGTGTTTGAATTCACAGGTTGTTTTGTGCACTTACCTCAATACTGTACGACTTCTTGATGGCGAACATTTCGCGGTTTTTCTGTGCTGCAGCTACGGCGGCCATGGCGTTCTTTTTTGATAATTTGAAAAAAACTCTCGATAGAAATTTTAAAACAAATATTTTATTTTTCGTTCAGCCTGAAATCACGGATTCACTGCTGATATTCAGTCGCGTTTTGCTTGATCGATGACCACGATTAGTGACTGATAACCGTCTGTCTAATGATTTAACACACGCTGACTGTTAGCGAGAGTTAGCAAACCAAGTGAGTGCTGATTGCTGAGGGGCTACGGTTTAAGTAGTTGAGCCCCTTCTCCATGGAATCCCCACATTGCGCGCAGCCCTTTCATTGTTGTGAAAATTACGCGTCACGCCTGCGTCACTGGTACTGGATGCTGGGATCCCCAATTCAAGGTTCTTGAGGATACCCGTCCGGTAGCCGTTGGTGAATGTGTCATCGTAAGTTGTTCGCGGCCACGCGACCTGCGGCTCTACAGTTATGGGTTCTACACACACACACTTCCTAGTAGTCCATTTGAACATCATAACACGGGAACTTCCAAATCAATTTGCTTCTTAATTGCCGCTACAATTTTTACATTAATTCCATGATAATTATTTGGTAGCCGCAACTGTATTTTCCATATTTTTATCAAACGATAGACAAAGCCATTAAATGTATCTATGAATCATTCAATTATTGATTTAATTATTTATACTTAACATAAAATAAAGATATATAAAATATAAATAAAAATCTGAAGTTTATAATGAATACATTATATTATATTGTAAATTGTAAGATTTTTAATACAAATAACAAATTGCAATTTTCTTACATTTGAAAATAATAAATAAAAATTTATACCTGAAAACCTGTAATATCATACTAGGCATTGAGATCAAAAGCATACTAACCCACAAATTTGAAAAACTAATATTTATTTATTTCTTATAATTCTTTCCTAAAATAAGAGCGTTGCTTGCTAAACCAGTTTTAGTCTTAATTATTTTTTAATACATTCCTGCATAATATTTTACTCGTTTTGTTATTTTTTTCATCTCATATTATACCTATTGTATTATTTGTATTTTCATTTTTACTTGTATATATAACAAAATGTTGCATCAATAGAAAATGCACTGAAATATAAATCCATAAAATATAATATTATTAAAGAACTAGTCGGCTACCCTCGCTCTGCTCGGCGTCCTTCCGGCACTTACCACTCTCAATTTTCTGGAAGGATAATTCACAATAAGTGCTTTTGAAATATTTTATTGATTTAGTATTATAATATGAATTCAATGTAATTTTTAATAAATCTTTTTTAAATTTAATAATTAAATAATCTCGTTCTTAAAAATTACATTAATTACAATATATACTTACAGTACGCTTATTTATATAAAAGTATCTCCAAAACACGTAATTTTTTATTTTGAAATACTGTTGATATGTTTTCCAGTTTTCTCCTCTCTCCCAACTTTTTGATAGTTTAAACAAGATGACGCATTTTGTAAAACTTAATTTGAAAGGTCGGTAATTCAGTTGTACAACTTAAAGTTAGCATTTTTTAATAATATTTTAACATTTAAAAACCATAAAACATGTCCATGTTTATTTTGAAAACACAGTACAAAAATTAGTTTGTCTAAGTTTTGCAATCGCATTTTTTTATTTGTAACTTTTTTACGTTTGCTTACATTTTGGTTTCTCTTTTATACTTTTAGATATTTTTTATAATTTTTTTAATTCTGTACCAACATTTTCAACAAGTTTTTAATGTATTTCAATTTTTTGCGTATTTCATTTACATTTTATAACACATACGATTTTTAATCTAATTAATATTTTAAATAATTCATTGCAATTTTTTAAATATTTTGTAACATTTATTCTATATTTTCCATATTTTTAATATCTTCTTTATTTTTGTCCTTTTTGATATATTATACCATTATTTACAAATTTACATACATTTTTTGCAATTTCTACAGGTATTATTTTTTGAGATATTTGTTTTTTAAAATTTGAAAGTTTTTCATTTTTACACGTTTTATTGGAATATTTGTAGATTTATTGTAAATTTTTATACATTTTGTAATTGCTTAAAAAAAATTTCTTTGTATTTTATTTCAATTTTTTTATAACTTTTCCCTTTTTTCACAATTATTTCTTAAAATCTTTTTTTATATCTTGTTTTTTTTATTTATTATAATTTAACTGACATTTTAGAAGTTTATTTGCAATATTTATTGAAAAAAGTATAATTTTCGATTAATTTTTTAATACTTTTTTGGAAATCTATGATTTGTAACATTTGCCGCGTTTTGCATACGTTCGTCAAGATTTCAAAATATTTAATAATATTTTCTTTTTATTTTATATTTTTTAAGCTTATGCATTACTTTTCTATATATTTTATTTACATTGTACAACATTTTAAAAGATATTTTGCAAATTTTATTTACATTTTACATTGGTTATTATTTTTTTTATATTTCTACAAACATTTACACATTTTTAATATTTTCACTTTTTTTTGCTATTTTAGAATTTTTCTTTTTCTATTATTTATACATATTTTTCAACATTTACAATATTACTTTAATATTATAATTGTTTTTATTTCTACTGTTAGTACATTTTATTATTTTCTTCATTTTGGTTACATACAAAATATTTAAAAATATTTAGAGTAAATTGAAAAAATAATCTTAGAAGAAATTAAATTAAGTTGATCCAAATCCAAATTGTAACCACGGTTCGGTTCTTATAAAAATATAATATTTTTGACGAAACGACGTTTGTTGGTCAGCTATTTATTATATAAATTTTGAGATTTTAAAATTACAATTTTATTGTTATTGTACTGAGAAAGAAATTTAAACATTTTATTGGCTACTTTTACTTATAAATAATTTTAATATAATTTTTATGCTCGCATAAAGTCATGGATCAATAGATATTATAGTGATGGATATTTTATAGAATAATCAATATATTTTGCGCATTTAGATGCATATAATGTGTTGTTTTATACATAATGTAAAAATTTTTATGAATTGTACAAATAAAACGTATTTTATTATTTTTTATTTAATTTTATTATAAAAAATACATTTTACTAAATTGGCATTTATTGCAAAATATATATGAACTGATATAATTGAAAGATATATCGCGCGCCGTAGTAATCAATAGTAAACAAAAATTTCGAATTATAATTGGTTATGAGCGGGTCATTTGGATTTTCCGTTATTATTGGAATATAAACCATTTATAATAAGAGATAAATACCAATATGCAACAAGTACAAAGTTTTCATTGAATAAAATCTTATCAACTTGATTTATGTACATATTAATTAATACATACTCGTTAATTAAAAATAAGATTACAGAATTTACCAAATTACATGGTGGGAAAATTGTTAATAGTCTTATCATTTGTTTTTATAACAATTATTAGTCATAATATTCTTCATATAATTTTCAATGTATGTTATAAAATTTACAATGTAGTTTCTTTCAAAACTAATTTAGTAAAATGGTCATTTTTTTTAATCGATCTACGAACCAAGTGATTCCAATAAAATGCCACTTTTGAAAACTTTTTTTTTATATTTTTTATTATTTTTCATTTATTCACTATTAAAACAAATAGTACTATATGTTGCATATTATTTTCAG
>JARJEC010159288.1:0-13216 GCA_030264575.1 Tachinus sp. AB-2021 | reverse complement strand
TATCTATATATATATATATATATATATATATATATATATATATATTCATTTTATTCACACAATTAAGTATACAGGGTGTTCTCAACATATGCGCAAAAACTTGGGAAATGATATTATGAAAAAAATTCTAATAAAATATATTCGCGTTTCAATTTATTCGCTAAAATATGTATAATATGTATGTAATAAATAAATGAAATTAAAATTGCTTAATATTTACTTTTATAAATAAATTTTTTTGTGGAAATCAAGTTGGCTTGGTATTTATTTTTTTAAAATTATTTCTTTAATAATAAAGTTTACTTGATTTTATTCTTTATAAAAACAATTGCGTAAAAATCAAGTTTCTTTGATATTTTCAATACATAAAATCAATCCAATGTATTAGGAAAGCTCAAATCTGCATCATCATTTCTCAATTTTTTCTTTAAACGTTGAAAAACACCCTGTATACAACTATATACAGTGCATGATTGTTGGTTAACTTTATTCTCATATAATTTAGTAAATATAAATATACAATAAATAAAGAAAATATAATTTGATAAAAATCATCTGTGCTGCATAAGGCATAACTAGTTAATTTGTTAGTTAGTATTTCTCTAACGTAAATGGTTACTTAGCTTGATTCCTGTATAAAGAATAAAACTTTTTCAGATAATTTGCTTTTATGTCTTACTTTTGAAAGTTGTTGACAAAAGTGTTGAAAAAGCTTACATGAACTATGACGGTCTTCATCGAAAATTAGAAGCATTATTCTTTTTTGTTGAACAAATACGCGGTGAAGTTCAACTGTGTTGCTGTATATAGAGCTTCGGTTTTTTAAGATATTTAAGATAATTTTTATTGTAATCTCGACGAGACGAGATCGAGATTTGATTAATCTCGTCTCATCTTGACAGAAGCTCTAGCCCTATAGTATTACATAAAACTGTAAATGCGAATAAAAAGCGCATAGTAAACTTCTATCAATGCTTTAGTGCTTAGAACCTCTTTTAACTGATATATTACATAAAACGATTTGTTTAATTAATTCCACAATAAATCAATTAATATTTAATCCTAAAAATTTAGATGATGCCTGAACAATTTCTATTGCACAAACCATTAACATATTCTGCTTATACCATTTACTAAATCTATTGAGAGTATCTGTAGTATATGAGTGACACAAACATGCACACATGCACACACACACACACACACATACACATTCATACATTTTTTTAAAAACCACTTCAAAACGTATATTTCCGTTGAAATTTCAATTTCGGATTTTTTGTATAAATCCAATATCTTTTTCTATATAGGGAAAGTAAAGAATGTACCTGTTTTCTCAAAGAATAATGTTTATGAAATGTTTCCAAAACCTATAGGAGCTTGAAAATAAAGTTAGAATACAAAGGCAAACTTGATTAAGTGTGTTTACAATTGATGGGTTGAGATTTTGAACAAGATAAATTAAATATAGTATTGTCTGGTTCGAATACTTTTTTATAGAACTCTGATTTGAGTCTACAGGAACATATGCAAGTGCACATATGTCGTAAATATCTGTGATACCATGCAAATGTACCTTTGTAGAAACATGACATGTACTTGTATGTTTGTATAATATTTCGGGGAACGAATAGCACACGTGCATTAATGGGACGAGAAACAGTCAATAAGATTAATACAATACTTTCTGAAAAATAAATTGTAAATACTAAATTATCCCTTAACCGATTATGAAGACCAATACAAAATAAAAAGATTGGCATATAATCCTCATACTTGGTTCTTTTTCAAAATTGGCATTATGTTTTACCGAAACAGCGCTTTGTGTGTTACATGTTTGTGTTTCAATAGTTTTGTATTGTTAGTATTGCATTCATTTTATGTAGATTCTTTTTAAAATGTCAATGTCATTATTCTTTCCAATCATTTTTTCTTCTAATTGTATCATATCGTGTAATTTTGTTTTCATCGTTTCATTGATTTTGATTTTGTAAAATAAATTTAACAAATCAAATTAACATTTTTGTATTTTAATACAATTTAAATGACTTTTTTCCTTTATAATTATAAACCAATTATACAGCCATTTTTAACAAATTAGATTCAACTTACAGTGTGCACATCCTTGTTGATACTGCAATGTTGCATATCAATAAGTGAAGACATTCTGCCACTGAAAATTGGCTACATACTTGCAACATACGAGCCTTCTTGTCGTTTGCTTATTATATGCCTTTTATTGGACCATTACATACAACATTTTGCAGTATGGCATAACTGAATATTTTGGTTACAATGGTGCAATAAAGCCAAAAATAGATTTTTGACATACGATATATTGCAGTATCAACGACGACATGTGTAAGAATTATAACGGTAAGTACACTTTTGCTAATCAACGCATTAATATAAGTAAATCTAACTCGACAAATTTATTTATTTATTAATCATCAATGTGAACAAATCGAATTAATTAATATTTGTCAGTATTAGATATTTTTAACAAATTTAATTTAGCATTTACTTAGAAAATAGTTTCTAAACTGGTAAACACAAATTTATAAAAAATAATGAAGAATTTACAAAAGTTACTATTATAAAATAATTAATACATAGGGTGTCTTAAAATTGGATCCCGTGTTCTTGGGATTTGATTCAGCGAACTAAAACAAACTGAAGATTAAAAATAGGAACATTTTCCGTTTGTTTTTTATTATAGAGTTATTGATAAAAAACAATAATTTAATATCTAAGTAAGTTCTTTCTTTTGAATTCATTCAGGTTATAACTATTTATGGTAATTGTAAATTTGGATTCATCACTTCACAAAATCTTTTTGATGAAATGTAAATTGTCTACGGTATACAACATCTACAAAAAAATTGATTAAAAGCTTCTTATTCTTACAAATTTTAATTTTTTTAGGTTTAAATGGACGCACACCACTTCTCTTCAAAAATTTGCAAATTATATCTTTTTGGCTATTAGCTTTGGATGATGCAATTTCAAAATTTGTACTTTGTTCAACAAATACAAAAATTTGCTTTTCTTGATCGATATTAGTGTAGATTGACTTGTACGTTTTTTTTTTGATGATTTATATAACTTGCTTTTTTGTTCTTTGTTCTACTCGTCTATAGTTTTTGCATCAGATTGCCGAAGATTTATATACCACTCCGCATAAGCGCTATTTTTTAATTTATTTGGCTTCCTGAATTTCCAAGAGCACGGACGTTTATTTTGAGACACCCTGTATTCGTTTTTGTATATAACGTGTTAATTGTGACTATCTAATCAATATTTTTATATGGGTAATGCTTAACAAACATTACTATACAAATAAATTAAGATAATGTTCTTTTGCTCATCACTTTATCAAATTAACAATCTGCTAATATAATTTTACATCAAATAAAATCCGTTTTTTATTTGTAAGGTGCATCCATTTTCTTAATTTGCGTAAAAGGTTGATTTATCTAGTAACATACATTCAGATAAGTATGCTGCAATCATTAACATTTTGTTTTAAGAAGATTACTTGTTAACAATACTTTATCTTTAGTGCTGTAATAAAATACGTCGGCTCCCTTATTAGTAGACCAACCTTTTATTTCAATCTATCTTGCCATAGAAAAAAATCACTGGAAATACGTTCTAATTGTAACAGATTACTAACTATGAGGTTTCATCAGAATCATCATGGTTATTTAATGAAAATGAACGTGGTTGTGAATAATAATCAAACTTTTTATAGAGGATTATTAATTCCGGTCGTGTTGTTTGCAGGATAAATCTGGGCGATGGCGCGCCTGAGTGGCATCAATATTTCTTATGCGGAGTTAGAGGTATATTGGATGTGCTACCTAAGAATGTAGGATTAAAAGGATTAAAGGTGATGGTCAGCGGAAGTATTCCCCAAAGTGCAGGATTATCAAGCAGCAGCGCATTAGTCAGTGCTGCAGCTTTAGCAACTTCGTATGCGCATGATGTAAGTATTATATGACATCTTATCAATTGATTATTTCTATTTTTAAATATTTAATCAACTAATTAAGTTCTGGGATTAATTTTTTACATAATAACGTATTTGGTAATGTTTTTGCGACAGGCAGAAAATAAAAATGACTTAATTTAATGTCCGGAAACATATAATTAATATAAAGTATAATATATTTTAATAACTTTGAAAAGGGTCACGCTTATTAAAATAAGACTTCTTTGTTTTATTCCGACGTAGGTATTATAAAAGTAGCACGATGTCCGCTACATAAAAAATATAAACCACAAGGGTGAAAGGGTGATAATGAACTCGAATAAAGTTAAATTTTTTAGCCCGTTTGTGTACACTCCTGAAAGCAAGTTTATATCGGTCGTAGATAATCGAAACAGACAGTTTTAACATAAATTTAAATTGACAATACAAGTTGATTTATCAGCAACAATTTTGTTAGTGTCAGAAGTACTTATTTTTTAATTCCCGCTTGAAGCGATAAATTATTTCATACATTTCTAGCCGAACGCATCCATTAACGGACATAAAAGCTTTAAATGCTTTCTATAGGTTTCTCTTTAATAAAACATACATTTTCAGACTATTAAAATGTATGAAATTTATCAATTTATTCTACTTAATATATGGACTCATGAACTGCATACGATGTTATAAAAGCATTTATCCTTATGTTTAAAATTAGTACGTTATAATATAAAATCTACATTATATGCAAACTTAGTTAAAATATGCTCCAGTTTTACAAACATCATTATGAATATTTGATGCTGTAAAAACTTTAGTTTAGAGTTTTCACAATACATTCATGTCAATTGTGAATAAATGAAACAGTTTACTATGTTGTTTTTATTAAAACTTTGTTGTGTCTATTGAATATATGGATATGGAAAACTAGCTTGACGAGTTTAATATAAAAATAACATCTAATTTTTTTATATTGTATTTAAAAAATATATAAGTGTGCTTGAACCACACAGCAGAAGTAAATGTTTTATTACATTTTTTTATAAAAAATTTCTAATCGCGAGAATCTAACCCGTGACTGATGTTAGTTTATAAATTATTAAATGTGCATCAAAGAAAATTAATTAAACCGAATTCTATACATTGATAGGTTCATATATATCTGACACTCACAATTAATATTAATAATTAATTAGTTAGTTAATTATTAAAATTACTTTGCCTTAACCCGTCAAAAATTTCGTCTATTTTGTTTTCTATTAGTGAATGTTAAATATTCCTTGCCAATGAAAATTAAATTATAATAAATAATACAATTATAAAAGCAAACGAAACACCCTATAAAAATATTGCAAAACATACTGTATAAACATTTCAAAACAACACAAAGTATAACGATGTTGATACAACCTTGATCAACATTCTCAAACACTCTTTAACACAATTTTAAATGTATAAACTTTTTAACACATTCCGTATAATCATTTTGAAACACGATTTATAAACATTTCAGAACACCCAGTATACAAAGTATAATACACCTTGTATAAACAATTTAAAAAAAAACTTGTATAAACATTTTAAAACACTCTACATAAAGAGTTTTGAAACACCGTATATGCAAAATGTGATACACCCTGTATAATGCACTTAAAGCCCTTTGTATAAACACTCTGTATAACAGTTTTTAAATCACCCTGTAACATTTTACAACACTCGATATATCAATTGTGAAATACTTTGTATAAATACTTTAAAACATATATAAATATATACGCAGCGCTAGTACAGACGCGGGTGTGTTATTTTCCAATTCTCCATTGCTACTTTTAAGATAACTAGCATAAGTGTAGTTACAGCGCTGCGGTGTATTGAAGTTGTAATATAATAAAATTTTTATTGTTCACATAGAGAATAGTGTAGTTGCATTTCATTGACTTGTCATAGCGTGGCCTAAGGTAGGTGTTTTCGCGTAACGCTGGTTTTGTCTCCGAGCATATTCTAGACTTGTCTTATATTATGTGTCGTTTTTTATTGTTGCGCAAAAACACCTTCCACAGGAAAGGTTATGTTGGTTGTACAATACACTACTGCACTGCAACAGCACTAATCCGTATGAGAATAATATTTTAGGCCATCATAAAAACGATAGTAGCGGTTTAGGTTCATTGTTATGACAACGTCGGTTGCTATGAAATTATTAGCGTTAGTTCAGACTCACAGACGTACGACAGCAATAAAATTATAATTGTTGATTAACTTGTCAAATTTCATTTGTTTATATTGGTGTTGCTCCATCTCAATTCCACTCATAGATATATACGGCGATATGATAAATATGTATACGGAAAAAACCTAAAATATTATATTGTAAGAGCAATAAAACTCGTGTTTGGGTTTGTTACTAATAGGTCAATTCTGTGCACACGTTCTGTAAGCTACAGATTTGTAAATCTATAAGCGCGCTATGGGCTATAACTCGTGGTCGTACGGGATATATTAAAATGCAATTCTGTGCAAGCGTCTATAAGCACCGCTCGTAGTCAAATTAATTGAACTACTTTTATAAAAACATCACATTTTTCTTGCTAAGTTTGCGTGTCATTACTACTATCATTGTATAACCTGGAAATGCAAATCTGTAAGATTATGATTGCTCCTACGGCAACTGTAAGTATTTACAAAAGTTCCAAGAATCTGTAAGCTATAGAAGCGCACAGACATTTCTTATAGTCCCGTAAAGTCTTACAGATATTTTCTGTAAGTCTCATAGGTTTGCACAGAATTTTGACTTATAAGAAACGAATATAATACATTATACAATTTAAGGCTCCTCGTGCCGCATCTAATGTTCAAGCGTTTTTGACCATCGGGGCTCAAACGATTGTGTATTTAATAATGAAAATTAAGAAAATTGCTTTTGTATACATATAAATAAAGGTATAAACTACGTTTAAATCGAATTAGTTCTTTTTTTTAGTTTGCCATGCAATTGACATTTAAAAAACCCATATTTTATCTTGTTTAGCTTAAATAAAGACATTTGCTATGCAGATAATTAAAAATTTAATCCAATAGACGAATAGATTATTTTTTTATATAATTCTCCGTACACAAAAATTAAATTAATTAAAAAATAATTTCATAATCATTTGAGAGCTACTCCTCTATTAACTGCAATTTATTGTATATTTACTGCCGTAAAATGTTGCTATCTGTATGAATTGCGTACCCAGCAATATAAATTAAATTAAATATTTCACGTATTCGGGAACGTTTAAATCTCTTTATGCACCAAAACAAGTGGCCACGTAGATTACGTCTCGCAACTCGGCACCTAGTTCCTTAATAGCTTGAACTAGATTAGCTATAAATGTAAGAATATATTCTTTGTAATATAAGTACTACTTACTTTGTTTACAATATGTTTGTTATAATAATATAATATGTTAAGTTTGTCGAAGATTTAGTCCAATTAACTTTTCTTTCGTCACGAGAAAATTACGTCTGACATAAATATTACGACAGGAGTGTAACCTCTTATCATAAATTTACCTTTTACACCTCACGTATCGCGTGTATATAGGGTCTAGTTAGGGAAGGTCCCGAATATTTATAGTACGCACTTACCCGTTATTTGTTCTTCCTGTCTTTAAACATAAAGTGAATAAATTTATATATCTAGATTTCGGAACACTTGTTATCTCACATTAATTGTTGAATAATTTGGTAATTACTATTATTTATAGCCAAACAATTAATGCATTTTTTTATAAATACTAATATACAATTAATTTTATTTTGATAAAATTAATATCTGAATTAAAGAAACACAAACTGGTATTATTGAATAAACTCACGTTTTTTCAACGACCGCAATCTAGAATAACATCGTTTTTTGCCGTTGTTGAATTATTGATTACATTACCAATAATTCGGATTGAAAGCGCACCCTGCAGTGTAATAAATATCAAAATTGTAATCCCAAAACTAAACATATATTTTATATATTTTTTACATTACATTGAGATTGTTTAAATTTGTGTTGATTTGATAATACGTTTTCACACGTTTGCTGAACAGCATTTAATTACACACAATATACTTATTATATAATAATAATAATAATAATAATAATAATAATAATAATAATAAATTGTATTATTGTTATACGTGTGTAGTTTCAAAACAGCAATAATGCACTAAAAATAATTATGACATTTTTTAAATTCAACACTATAATTGATTTTTAAATATTTTTGCTAATATAATTTGTTATTTTACTTTGAGTAATATATATATATATATATATATATATATAATAAAAATTCTTAATTCAAAAATATATAAAATATTTATAATATATATAATTTTATTATATTATAATATATATATATATATATATATATATATATATATAATATATTATAAATATTTTATATATTTTTGAATTAATAATTTTTATTTGCTTGTGTTTTGTTTCTTATTATTTTTTGCTATGTGCTTTCACTAGTAGTACTATATAAGAAAGCACTAGTGTTATGACTATTTCCATCAATAGTATCCTAAGGAGGGGCTGCATAGCAAATTCCACAATTTAAGTCCAAGAACCGATATTTGTGCATTTTTGGTTTACAGGTTAAATTCTCCCTTTGCATTATATCTTATTTGTTGATGTGCTGACGTTACCTTTTCCTATTAAAAATCTAAATGATTAGCTAACAGATTGAAATATATAAGAGATGACGGGAAAAATATATTAAGTGGTATGGAGCTTTCAATAAAAACTTTATTGTTTTTGCGCACTTTAAATGAGGTTTCAATTTATTACCAGTCTTATTCGGGTCGTCTTTTTAAGGTTCGAACGAATAAGATAAATATCGCAAAATTATACCAAAAGCTCGACAACGGACTATTGGCATTGTGAAGTCGGGAATGACTATGTCCCTCGAGTGCTGAATAAAAATAAAATGCCATGAAATATTTTGGTTTGAAAGAAGAGTTCTGAAAAGATCTCAACTTCTTGTAATCGTCATAGGTGACTAATCGTTGTATTGCAACTTCGAAACAACAATCAAGCTGAAAGTTATTAAATTTGGTTTACCCCATGAAAAGTTTGTCAAGTAAATGGGTGTCGTAAATTCAAACTTTAAAATTCCTCCTTAATGCTTATTACATGAAAATTTGCACAAAATGAGCTTGACATGATAGAAATAAGTAGTATGTGTGAAAAATCTAAAAATTATTTGAAGGAACCTAAAAAAAATTTAGTGTGTATGAAAAAGGACATTTTTGAGAAATGGTATTTTTGGCCAATTTTTTTACATTATCTTTTCTTGCCATTTATCTTATAAAGTACTTATAAAATGCTACCAAATACCAGTTATTTTTTTAAATTGCATTTCTAAAACGAAAACCCTCGTGAGTACAGAACTAAAATATTTTAAATATTGAGCAAACAAACATTTTATGAAAATAATGACAAAGAAGTAGTCGAAAGTTGATTTAATTTCAGGAACTTTTGATTTGGTAGGGGGGAAATTACGCTGGATGCAATTGGAAAATATGGATGATTACTTTAATAAAACAAAGATGGATTTTAAATTCTATAGACAAACATTTTACGAGTATTAACAATAACCGAAGGAGCTGTAGATAGAATCAACCAATATGCATATTTGTAGGCATACGCAAAGCTTTGACTTTCTTATACTGAAAGTAGAGGGTTCTTCTGAATTTCATTTCATTACTCGAAAGACACGGGGCTGGCGTTTATTTTCTATTGCTGAAAGTTACAAAAATCCTATTCAAAGTAAGAACGTACCATCAGGAAAATTTTGGAAAAAGAAAAAATTGTATTAAAGAAAAGAAGAATCGGTGATATATAATTTGAAAATCAGAACAATTTATTAAGATTATTCTTGCCAGTAAAAAGTAATTTAGTATTGATAATGTAGATCATAAATAAATATATGGTTAAAGTATTTTTAAAAAGTAATGCTTGAAAGTGTGATTTAGAAACCAGAACAATAATACGTAACAAAAATGGATATTATAAATTCTGAAAGCATTTTGCTTTATAATTTTTTATTAAATTATGTTTTTTTTTTAAATATATTACTACTATATCCAAGATTACATTTTTGAGTGACTTGCATGTTTCAGACTTCTTTAATTACTGTCGTTTTATCTGCACTAGAAAATTGTAACAAACATCTTTTATTGTTAGTGTAAACAGATATGCAACTAAAGTTTCATTGCATGTACTTTACTATGTTATGTTTATGTTACACTTATTATTTTGTTAAAATGAAAACAATAATCTTAATACCAATTTTTATTTTCAGTTTGTCTTGTCGAAGGAAAAGATTGCAAGCATATGTGCTGAATGCGAACGTTATATCGGTACTCAAGGTGGAGGCATGGACCAGGCCATAGCATTCTTGGCCACTAAGGGTAAGGAAAGCGTAATATGTTTGTGATAGTGTTACAGTATGAATTATTTATGAGAATGATTTCTTTTGTGCTCTTGGAAATCTATTGATAGGGTATTTTTACTCAGGGGATCATGTCTAACCCATATAATATTAGAAGATATTTTAAGTTTTCATATATTCACGGGCATATTTTCCACTTTATAGCTAATATAAACCTAAATTTATATATTTTCTTTTAAATGTTACATAAATTTTAAACAAACTGACAATATATTCGATTTGTTTGTAATTTCATAAAATGATTGTTGTAATGTAAATGTTTAAAAAGTTGAATGGAATTTGTTTCTTAAGTGGGAAATTTAATTATAAAACCATTTGTTTTGAATAACTTCGGTAAGTTTTATTATTTTTTGCAATTTTTGCATGCTTGCATTATCCAACTTGTTTAAATGAATACGGTGTTCAATTTACCCAAAGAATATAAATTAATTAAAAGTTTAAATAATAATTTGAATTTAGTCAGTGCTCCATAAAATTTGTTTTACACTGGCGGCGTTATTTGAATGTTGTCGGCTGTGTAACATAGCGTAAAATTGAGTTATATTATTTGCATTAAAAATAAAATAACATTATGAAAACTTATAACATCATTAACACATGTTGATCAATTAACGTCATCAGCAATTAGCTATTTTTGAAGGTTCCTCGCCGGCGACAGATTGTTAAATCGGGGATAATACAGTCTGTCTACTGGAATATATGATTTATGTTTATCCATACATATATTTTTATTTAATACTGACATAACACAACGGCAACGTTTTTGTTCGAAATCGGCCATCCTTAACATTTATATTTTATATATAAATCATATTTGTGAAGTATTATTAATGTTAATAAAATATTCATTCTCGCAACTATATAATACAACGTCCAGAATTTATTGCTGTGTTTGTTCTACTTAAGCGGAATTCTAGAGGAACGATTTAATGCTCCTGTTAAATACTTGCTAAAATATTTTGTATTGTAAGCAGAATTTTGTAGATAGTGTAATTTACAAAAAACTGATTAAAACAATATACGACAATAAATGAAATAATATACACTTGTAAATATTGCTATTGTTAAGAAATAATAACTGAAAGGTTCGTTTACAAATTTAGAGATTTAAGATAAATTTTGAGAATTAAGATAAAAGTTTAGGTATTCAACAATTTGAAAATGAATATTGTAGAAAGTTTTGAATATCTTAGCTAAAAATGTTTGGCAGTAGTTTTTTAACCAGATTTATGTGTTTGAAGTTAATCTTTTATAGCAAGACAGTAAGATATTTGGATATTTGATGAATTTCTTGCATTGTTGGCCTATATTGTTTTATTTATTATACGCCTATTGATCCCATGCGGAAGATTTACTTAAATAGTGAGTTTATAAAGTTGAGGCACACACTTATTTTTTATGCTTTAATTTATTTTAATGCATGATTGATCATAGTCATTAATGAGCCTAACTAAGTTTTTAATTTATTTATTTATATATATATATATATTATTGTTAATTCACTACAGTCTGAACAGACGTTTAAGCATTTTGTTGAATGAAAATGAAAATAATTTAGACAATTTAATAATCAAATTGAAAACTTTGGTACATATTTTTTGGGTAGTATATCTTTTTTTGTGGTTGACATTTAATTTTTCTTCTTATGAAATACTCTGTCCGTTCAACAAATATTGGCTGTTATTACTTTGCTGCAACTACTTACTTAGTTTAACACGTTTTTTTAAATATTTTCTTTTGATGTATGTATGTAAAGTAAAGTAAAGAGTGCGGTATAACTGTCTCTCTATTTTTAAAGTGTAATAAAATGTTGAGATAGAATAAATTTATTTTTGTCTTTGGACAATTAATATAGCTTCAATTTCAGTGATTTTTAAAAGAATATTGTCTAAGTACTGTCCATCATTATCGCAACACAGCCGCAAGCAATTTCTGAAGTTTTAAATGACTCCCACTAATATTTTCTACGATATTCGGTAAATTTCCACAGAATAGGTAATCCTTCTTTTAATTATCTAACACCGCTTCCACAGCTTCAACGCCGCGCCGATTGGCTAATGTGTGAATGGCTATTTGTAAAACTGCAAATTTTTTACCAAAGTTAGCTATAGTTGGCCACAGTTGGCCACAAGTACCACAAATTAAATAATTTTTGTACTATTCAGTAGGCCGTCAAGTCGTTTTGGCCATTACATGAGAGCTGACCCTGTAGAGTCAGTTTTAACATCATCACACAGCCATTTGTGTCCACTGCAGGACATAGGCCTCTTCTAAATTTCTCCATGTTTTCCTGGTCTGGGCTACCTTCATCCAGTTTCCCGCGAAACGCTTCAAGTCGTCCGTCCATCGAGTTGGTGGTCTACCTCGACTTCTTTTGTCTGCTCGTGGTCGCCATTTCAGGAGTCTTTTTGTCCAGCGTCCGTCTTGGAATCTAGCAAGGTGTCCTGCCCATCTCCACTTTAATCTGGCGACTCTGTCGATTATGTCGCAAACACCAGTTTGTTGGCGAATGTGGAGGTTTGGAATCTTATTTCGTAGTGTGACTCCTAACATTTCTCGTTCCATATGCCTCTGTGTCACTTTTAATTTAATAGACGAGGCTTTGGTTAGCGTTAATGTTTCTGCACCATACGTTAATACTGGCAGAACACATTTGTCGAAAACTTGCCTTTTTAGGCAGATTGGTAATTTTTCTTTGAAAATATGTTTAAGTTTTCCAAAGGCTGCCCATCCTAGACCTACT